>JABFQA010000020.1:0-39289 GCA_022817065.1 Probaryconus sp. ZL-2020
TCTAAATTGGTTACTGTTACACGTAGAAAAAAGTTACTACAAAAATTACTATAATTTATCATAAAGCAAGGACAAATACAAACTTTGGAGATATTTACTATTTGGAGATATTTACTATTTATGGAGTATAGTAAAAATTTACCTAATTTATACTAAAATTTAGTATAAAAAGAATAAATTTTATTATTATGTAGGTAAATTTTCACTACACTCGATAGTAAATATCTCCAAAGTATGTTTTTGTCCTTGCTTTATGATAAAGTATAGTAATTTTTGTAGTAACTTTTTTCTCCGTGTATTGATTGTTCGAGTTACACGTTCATTTCTTTTTACATTTCTCCGTTTCTAAAAAGGATCGAATTTTTTTTTCTTTCTTTTATTTCCAGCCGACGTCAAGTTCATAAGTACGCGAGCGTTAACGTGTGTAAATATGTTTAAAAAGGCGCATCACGACTTCAATCTCGAGTGAAAAGTGCGCCAAACAATCCTAGTGAAACCTATCCATTGCATAATTCAACGCAACGTTGAAAAGAAACAAACATCCATTTCCTGAGCGCGCGTTTAAGAGGCGTTTGAACTGTTGATTGTTATGTGAATGATGACGACGCAGCCATTTAAACATCCATTAGAAGAAAAAAATCTAAATTGTAAAGTAACAAATTCAGAAATTACGTTCAAAGGAAGCCGAGGGGATAAATCCGAAGCGGGCCAAGTTGCAGGCTTATCTCAGCAACGATATACGTCCGGGTGAATAAATGGTCTCTTAATCCACTCCCTTCAAGTTTACGGTCTGCCGGATACAATGGACGCGCGTAATGACATCGCGGGTTTATCTCTTGGCTCGCTTAATTGTTTGTTTTCCCAACGAAAGGTGGAAAAGGCGCGTAGAAGCATCGGTAAAACAGTGGAAGGCGAAATGTTTAAGGGCGATACAGAGGGGGATGAAAAAGGGCCTTTTGGAATAGGGAGAATCGTGGCCCGGTTAGAGTTGATAGTAACGGCGATACCGAGAAAAGAAGACGTGTAGAAGAAGCGTAACGTAAAAGAAAGCCGTTTCGTTGCATCGTTACGAGAAGCCGGAAGATACTGACCGAACGGATGGGAAAGCTCAGGAACCGCACACGCCGTCTCGCTCTCGCTGATAGCGTCTGGATAGTTTTATGACTAGGAATTGTAGCGGCGACCAACGTCTTAGCTGAGATTGTATTTCTCACCCAATACCGTTTCGAAGGAGATACCGGAAAGTGGCGGAAAATCGATTATCGACTGCGAGAAAGTAACTGCGAATCGGTCATTTGCTGCGAGAAAGTAATGAACGCCCAAATTTCATCCTGGAATTCGCGATTCTATACCGAGACTTCGAACTATTAGGCGGGGATGTTCCAAGAAAAAAGAAAAAGAGGGGTTGGAATTGTTTTTGGTTTAACTAAGGGAAGAGAAGATTACTCGTGTGAATTGATGGTCGATCTAGTTTATGATAATTGCTAAAACAATCGTTGCATTTTTTTTTTATTAATTTTTGAACGATCTTATTGAAAAGCGTGTTAATTTTATTGTTTGTATGATTAACATTTTAATAGACAAGTGTGTTGATTGCATTACACGGTATCTAACACTCACTCGAAAATACTAAATTACATTTGTTGCTGAGGGATTTGAAACTTTCCCTCGCTGTTATATCGGTTTTAGATAAAAATCGAAATTTGCCAAATTTAAAAGAATTACAAAGAAATAAAATTGTATACACTCTAATTAACCGAATGATATTTCAAGTTGGAAAAATATTGTTATAAACAAGCAAAAATAATATCATCAATTAAACGGAAAGGAAAAACAGCGAAAAAACAAATTGCAACAGAGTTCACGCACGAAACATAAATTCTAATGAAATATTAAACGCAAAAGTTGTTTGGATTATTAATTTTCCGTTAGAAAAAGATTTTAAAAGAAGAAGGTATAAAAAAAGTCTGAACGTAGAGAATGAAAATACACATAATTGTGCCATTTTTAATTCTTATATTTTACTTCGCACCGTTGAAATATATTCTTCGTGTGGCAACGTAGTACCGATCAAAAGTGGCCTTTCCATTTTTCAACTATACAAGTACAACTGGAATAACGCGCGGAATAATAATTCTGGATACACCCGGCTATAGTGCCACTGCGAAAAGAAACCGAAGGGACATCAGAATAGTCAGGCTCGTAGGATATGCGCGACAATTTTCTGTTGGCTTATGCAAATTGTTACATCCTAGTGCACCTTTATGTTGCATACATTCTTGTCACGGTGAAAATTTTTCATTAATATGACGCAAATCTGCATAAAACGTAATTTTACTCGATTAACTTTGAAATGGCTAATAAAAGGGAGGACACAATATTCAGTCCTGTTGTTTCATACTGTCAGAAAAGTTGCAATTAGTTGATACTTTTGACGTACACTCTGACTTTAGTTTTGTGTCAATTAAAAAGCTAAAATATTTTTCATCAATGCACTCAGAAAAAGATAAGCCCATTGACTCTGAAAATTTTTAATCCCACTTTATAGGTAACTTCAGTTTAACTGCAATTTGTGACGGTAATAAGGATTACACGCACAAAAAATGGAAAAACAAAAAAATAATAAGTCACCGTAATTTTTTAAATGAAAGAAAAAAAAGAACGCCAGTAACAAACGAAATTGTATAATTGAAAGATTCCATCTACCTGTGGAAAATGAATCGAGGTGGGATATCATGTAATGGCAAAGCGAATAAAATAAAAAGTAAAAGCGCATTCAATGCGTCCGGATGTAAGCCTTGAATTTGTTCGACATAATCATTGGCTGGCTGAGCATTAGACACTTGCATGCGTGTCGAGCAACATGTTCGTAATCGAAACACATAACGGATGTTGTGGTAACAAAGAGCCAGAGAGGCTCTAGATTCACATCATCAATCGATTAAGGAAGATACAAATCTTCGCATCGCAACATTCGATCTCTCTAATTGCCCACAGTAATAATCTTCGCACGGCATTTTCTTGAAAGTGGTGTTACTACATAAGGAAAGGCTCGCCATTGTGAAATTCCCAACAAAGGATTCTGCAGAACAAAGGTTTCCTCGAAACTCATAAAACATCAGTTATGATGTTTTCTTTATTGACTTGATAATTAATCAAACTGAGAAAACATTTTTTTTTCTGCTTGCAAAATGGACAGTCGAATCTTTTTAAGAGTTTTATCTCGAGGGATGAAGGAGATGAAGAATGCTTCCTCGATTCGGAAGTTGTGGTAATTAATTTTAATGCTCAGTGGGATAACTGAATTTGAACGGATCTTACATGGAAATATAATTAAGGATATGTTAACGTGCCTGACAATAAGTTATAACTCAAGTTGAACGCAATGTCTTATCTTGAATTCAGATGATTATGATGGATAAAAATTATCCATTAAACTTTACAGAAGATTCAGAAATATAAAATGTTTTTTTATAGATGTTTATCTACAATGGTCATTAAGATAACGAAATTTCAACGCACGTTATATGTAAATACAATTAAGGATTCATTCATTTACCGAAGATTCAGTTATAGCTCAAATTGAATATGTTATCATTGTCATGGATTTAGAAACGTTTCTATTGGTAAGATTTCCAAATTTACTGAATAGATTGAGATTCTAAAAATGTGGGGATAGATATAATGGCCCTTATGGATAATCCTTTTTAATTGAGACTGTGTTTAAAGCGGGATAGAAAATCATACCGAGGAATGATGTGGAGCTATTTCAAACTAACGCTGGCAAATTCTATCGAGGAAAATTACATTGTGTCTGACAGCGACATTTCCATTTTAAATGCGGTTACGCCTCTGCTTACAGATTCTGCGCCGGGTATGCGGGAGAAGAAAGCGAGAAACGTTAGAAGGGAAAAAGCTCTGTAGGACGAGCTTGTGGCTTTAATAACAGCGTTATTTAAGATTTAAATGCAAATCCACCACATACTTTCGTAGGGTTAATTGAGTTTCGCATTTAGATCTGATGGCGTGTTTCTGTTTGCACGAAACCGTTATACTTGAGTAAACTCCCATCTTGGGCGAGCGCGCAAAATTTCGAAAATGCCCCAAAATTATGCATTATGCATTATACATTATACGATTCGTAACGCCAGGCGTTTCCCAAAGAAAGCTGTGACCGAAACCTTCTGACTCGTTATTTTCTCATGACGAAAACGACTGCAATTATGTTATTTATGAACATTCGCTGAACCATTTAAAGCCAGAAAAAAAAATAACTTTCTTTACCTCGAGGTAAAAAGGAAATCTTACAGCAGAGAGGAACAAATTTTGAAATTCATTGGTTAGTTTAATTGCGGATTTCTCCTTTATAAAAATCGATGCAAAATGTGCAATTTGCAATTTTCCCGTGCTCTTATATAAAATACTATATTATTGATCCCATTTGAAAGAAATTTCCTTTACAACGCGAAAGTTTCAATCCCAGTTCGTGCACGTTAAATCTAAGCGCACGTTTGACAAATACACTGGAATAATATTGAACCATTAAAATATTCATTAGACTTTCAGGACTTCCCTGAGCAGTTTGATTGAACCCAGTTGTACAGTAGACGTTACGTTTTTTTTTTTTTTTTTTCACCGACGAGGGGAGAGACAGAGAGAAACAGAGTACACCTGTATATTTTTTCAATTTGCTTCTCATCTCAAACTTTGAAAATTTTATAATTCTCAGCAATTTCCTACAATTGACACAATTGAAAATTACCACAGTTAAGTTCGTCAGACATAGAAATAAGTCTTAGGAAAAATTACCAGATGTTTCTAATAAATATTCTTAAATTTATAAATAAATTTTACTATAGCACATTAGAAATTATTGAGTCTAATGCATTTTTGCTATTTACTCCAGTAAAATTAATTAGAAACATTTAGTAATTTTTTAACAACGATAAAATAAGCCACGTTTCCTAGAAGCTATAGTAAAAATTCATGACATTCCCAATAATTTTCCTTAAGATTTCTTTCTAACGACAGAAATCACGAAACAACAAACGACGTAAAATCAAATTCCCATTTTCAAATTCTGAATAAACCAACTAAAACAAATCTTTTTTTTGCAATGCAATTTAAGTCCATCAAAATCAGTTCCTAAATTCCCTTCGAAAAATCTCAACTGAAACCCATTAGTACATTTCCTCCAGTGTTTCCTTCAATACCACCATAAGTCATGGTCTATCGAACTTCCCGCAGCTTTGATACGCGTAATACGATTGCAGTTAGAACGAAAAAAAAAAACAGCGGGGGAGGATTGAAAGGGGCAAATGGGCGCAAACAAGGCGAGGAAGAAGAAGAAGAAAAAAAAGTAAGAGTAAAGGTGAAGCTGCGATAGGAAGTTAATAAAGGGCTGGCGTTCGTTCTTCGGAAAAGGATGAGACCGTGCTTCGGATAGAGATACATTCGATTGAAATAAAGTGCCGCAGGGGGAAGGCGCGGGATGAGTCGATAGTGGCCAATTCTCTACCGCAGGAGGATCCTGTACTTTTGTGTTTTCCTTTGCGTTTAGGTGGAAGTACGCCGCGGGAAGAAGAATGGCGCCCATTGTCGAGGGCGCAAGTGGATGTTCGTTCGCGGTGTATTTGGAAAAAGCAGCGGCGCAAACGCTCGGGCTACGCTGTACGTTAAGACCGTAGCAAAATGATTGGTTGCGTTGGCTATAGCGGGAAGGAAAACCAAGGGAATCGTGTTTTACGCGCCGTTCGCAGGCTTCGTGAGAAATCGCGTGCTTTTAAAAAGGTTCTCCGCAAGAAAATTTATGCCTTTTGTTGAAAAAAAAAAAAAGAAAAAAAGAAAATATATTTTACACATTTCCTTTATCACTCGAGCGAGCTTTCCGATGTTATTTAGTGAGGCTTATTTATTAATTGTTCCTTAGGATTATTTATTTCGAAAATGGGATGCTTTTGAAAGTGACCGATGGGGGTCATGATTTTGAAATGTAACGAAACGTACTGACGGACGGAATGAAAAGTAACTGGTTCGAGAAAAGCAAACAGAGATAATAAAATTGAATGGGGGAAAAAAGGAAAAGAAAGTGAATAACAATATTAACTTCAGATTGGAAAAATATCATAACCATTTTATATCTGCAAATAATTCACGTTAAAAATGAAACTAAGTTAATTTATGAAGAAAATGAGCATTAAATATGTGTACGGATTTTTATATCAATCAGAGGAAATAAAGTGCAAATATGAGCGAGTGACTGCGCTCGTATCGTTCGAATGACTTCACTGTTATCCATCCCCGTAGATTGCCATTCAAAGGCAATCGTGTAAAGGTGATTATTTGCATGAAACGTAGAAGTTTTTTTTTATGGTAAATATCATTATAATTGAACGTTAACCAGAACGAGCTTCTACTGACAACTCGGCGCATCTATCTTTCATCAAATTACAATTTATAAATACGTTAATGGATTCAATACATTCCCACGTTCCGTTAAGTGGAAATAAAACAGAATGTTATCATTGTATATTATATATAATTCCTTTGAATGAACAACGTTATATATTCGAAATATGTTTCTTTATCAATTATATATGCACATAAATATGTTAAATTATAGTTAATTGTATTTGTTTATTTTACTTTAATGTAAATGGATTATCATATGAACGTTTTAGAGAAAGTTACAAGTAATTAAAGTTGCTGTAATAATTAATGTTACCGACTGAAAATGGTATATAATAATTGAATTAAACTATAATAAAATTTAATCACGAGTTAGGTATTTTCTAAGTGGAACGTTCTTACAATTTCTTATTCAAGTTTAATTCGTATACCATAAATAATAAAAACAGTTATTAACAATTATAACAAGATATTTATGGATTGATTTGTAATTTATAGTAAATATACCGTTAATTATTTATTTGTCAGTATAATTGAAAGAATAATAATTGTTTACTATGATTAAAGTTTACAGTAATGGAAGTTGTAAAGGATGAAATTGCTAGTGACATGAATAAGACGAAATGATTACAAAAATGGTTTATCTACAAGGGATTAAAATGATTACGAACCTCCTAAAAAAGCAACATCACATAACTCGAAGTATTTAATTCCACTAAAATATATCCACAAGCGGATTATTTTCTTACGAAGGGCTCCGGCGTTGCAAAATGGCTGAAATTTACGAGGATATATTTTTGAAGTTGCCTATTATCTTAACATCCTTCAAAAGAATTCCGATATTTTACGAAATAAGTAGTCGTTCATAAATTACGCGAAGCTTTAAGAAGGAAGAAGAAATTACGTCTCGCCATTCGAGTCAAGAAAATGCAAATAAAATACGCATATTTTATTTTCCAAATGGGCTTCGAGATGAAATACAAATTGAAATGGAAAGAAGATAAAGTAGAGGCAGAAGAAAAAAGGACGAAGAAGAAAAGGGGGAGAGAGCGGTGATAACGAAGGCGAGGCGAAATTTTCTAACGGCGTAATCGTGTTGACATAAATTTCGAGTTTGTTAATTAAAGTAACCTGCGAAAGAGTCAGCACTGTGAGACGCGCGGACAATTTTTTTGAAGACTGCCCAAGCTTCCGGTAAACGCATTTCCGGCGCTCCCTGAAATTATCCCCGACCTTTGTCGTTCGTTGGACGATTCGATTATACGCCTGTACAGTCATTCTCACACGGATTCGACGTTCGACGGCCAATCCACTTATCGCATGTGTATTAACAAGTCCGTCGAATCTACTTCGATGCTCAGCGTTCGCTAATCCAATTTTCTTAATTCCTAGATTAAAGTTGGATTAGATTTGAAATTCGCGAATTTAACAAGTTCGTAATATGATACAGCGGAAGGCTCCACACTTCGTTAACGAATATGACGAACTTTGTGTTCTTACGAAATTTCTAACATTATCGGGTCATTGATTTCAATATAACGTATACGTTTTGCCACAAAATTGAGTAATCTGAACTTTAGAACAACAGTACACTCAAAAAATAACATTGTAAAATTCCGTTATTAATCACTATAAAAATATCTAACAAATGTAAAATTGCATAAATTGTATGAAAAATACAAATGTTGTAATTCCATTACTTTATGTTTTTTTTTTTCCATCTTTGGTTTATAAAGGAAATCCTATTAATAATTATATCAAAGACGTCGACTATGAAAAGGAATCGTCTCAATGCTCTTTACTTCTCAGCTGCATCCTTAAACCGAACCTACATATTGGTTTGCCATATTTTGCTCATTTGACAGTACAGCAGCAACACCACACTGAACAGTGGATGGTGGCATTCTCTGCGCTCACAAAGAGACATTGTGCTAACGTGACGATGCTTTCATTTAATAATACCCCAACTATATAGAGACGCAGTGCATAAGACATTCTGCGTTGCATTAAATATCCAGTGCGCAGCCTCGTCGTAGTTGGAGCATTACTGAATGAAAGTAACATTACTTCAGTCACCAGCCTTTATGCGAGTTACGATTATTCTACGTGTGCTCTCAAAACCACCCTAATTTTAAATCAACATTTCATACGAAAAATTATCATAAATTACGACAAAACGATTACAACAGATTTAAGCACCTTTCTTGGGTAAACGCAAAAATCTATTTCCACGCGAATTAATAACAAGCTCGAAATTATTGGGTTAATTTAATTTGTCCTCAATTTGCATAAAGACGTTTCCTCTTTCAGCGTGACATTTGTCAATATGCTATGCAAATATCATTAAGGTAAATATCGCTGTATTTCGGGGAGAGCTTTATGCAGAATTTGCACGACGTCAATAATGTGTTTGGACGCATAAACGCGAACAATCGTTTGAACTGATTTTTTGGTATGTGATTGTTCCAGAATGTTGCTCCACTGTTACTCTATTTGCGAATAATTTTACCAATGGCTTCGCTGTTTTGCAAACAAAATTGACCGAAATTATATGTTCGCAAATTGCAAAGAAAACAGGATTAGCATTTTACACGTTATTGGCAAAAAAGAAAAAAAAAAAGAAAAATTCTGTCATATCAATCTGAAGGAAGATGATATTCCTTCGAGTTTATAGCAATTGTTTAGAATTGCATTTAACTTTCAAACGAAATGCAGATTTAATTAAACGCGTAGTAATATAACGTGTACAAATAACTACTGCATTTGATTTGCAGCAATCTTGGAAGGTTATCGGCGTTTTGTTGCTTTCACTGCGATGCGGATTAGCAACGGATTTGACTACGTCGACTGCACCGTCCGCTGCTACGACTATTCTTGGGAATATCTACCGTCAGGCTCGATCCGAGCAGTACTATGGGAACAGGTACAATGGCGGTAATGCACCGGTGATGACTGGTTCTATTAGGTCCGACCCGATAGAGCACCGAGATGCTGCATACTTCGAATCCCGCTGCATCACTTGCGATCCCAGTAAATCTGCTCCAGCAGACCGGAGGTGAATTTTATATCGTATTCAGTCGACGAAATATTCCAGTTATTTCGAAATGAAAAGTTTTATTCTGCTGAATATCGTACTATCGAAATTATAATCTCAACATATTATTGAAAATCATTTTATTTTTTAACGTTATTATAATATTTATACGAATATTGTTAGATCAGAATTCAATGTCGCAGTAATATTAGATCTTACGGCGGATACTTATGCAAATTTTACAAATACATTAAATGTCAGCTTTGTAATATAATATTCAATCGATATTCCTCTAACATTAATGCGATGACAGATAATGTTATGGTAATGATACAGTTATATTAACTCCAATATTTGTATTATTAACGTTAATATACATCGATATTACTGCAATAATTTATTTTCTATTTCTGTTTATCTATCATTAAATAAAAATGATATAATTGTTTAAACATTGTTTCACTTTATATTTTTGCAGTAGGATTTATATTTAATGACTAATTTTTTTCTTCATCGAGTTATAATTTTTGAGATTAATTAACTTTGTGTTATTTGCATGGTAGTTATCAATCAAGACAAAGACAAAGGCCTAGATATGATTATTACGAGGATGAGTTCGAAGATCGAATTTACAGAGACAGATATGATCCTTATTACGACAGACAAAGAGGGCAGCCTTATGAATATGATCGATACGATCCATATGCACAAAATGATTTAGCCCGAACACCACAGTATTACGATAGGTTTGTATTAATATTACAATTTAATTTATTAACGGACAGTTTTTAATGAATATAATAAAATAATTGAATTGTTAAACTGCAACCACGTTATTATAATTATTTCATAATTGATTTTGAATTTCATTAACAAAACAAAGTTTAATAAACTGAAGTAATTTACATACGTTTCAATAACATCATTTTACATCGTTTTATGTTTACGTACAATGAGATTTGTTAAGAATTACAAATCTCATTAAGTTTATTGAAATGGTAATTATGAAATAATTCTGCCATATTTCATGAATAATTAAATATACAAAGGAATAATGTAGTTAAATTTAATATACCCTTGGACTAAAGTGAAATTAATTCGTGCAGACGAAAATTACTATTTTATTTTCAAAATTGTTCGATAAACGGTTGAGAGAATTACCTGAGCGCGAAACAATTTTCATTTACTCGTCATTATACATAAAACCCTGCACACAGAAAAAAGTTTCATAAAAATTACTAACTTTGTTGGTACTGTGACAATACACTTTCCCTAATCAAAGTAATTTTTTGATTTGGAAAAGTAAGTTAAATATTTTAAAAAGAATGTAATTTTACAAAGTTAGTATTTATTTTTTAACATGTCTAAATACAATAAACATTTTACCATGATTTCATGACATTACATTTTCATTGTAATTTTACAATACTAATCATTGGTTATTTGTTGCCAGTGACAGTAAATTGCTATAGGAATTTTTTCAGTATACAATATAAAAAAGTGCAATTAAACATTAATTATCTCAGCAAGATGTATCTCCCTAATTACACCCCATTATACAAAACAATGACAAACTTTTAGATACGAGCCTCCACCGAGTCGCGATCGATACTACGATCGTCCTTCGGCACCGGAACGACCTTACGATCGCGGCTACGTGGATCGTGGTTACGAGCGCATGTACGATCGCGGTAACGGTTACGACAATTTGGAGTCGCGTTACCCTTACGAGGATCGCCAGGAGAGGCCGTCGTACAGGAGACCCTACGAGGAACCATACAACCCACGTTACGACCGTTATTACCGCAACAGGTACGATCGGTACAATCCTTACGAGAGATCCGCGTGGAGGAGGCCTTATGAGGACCGTTCCGACAGATACGGGGGCGGCGGTGGCGGCGGCAGGGGACCGCCCCCGGACGCCAGGGGATACTATTCCTCGAGTGCTTGGGGTCCTGGCTATGATCGAGGGTATGCCACTGCTTGGAACTATTCCGGAGGTCGGGATAACTGGAGGGATATTAACGCGGACCGTGATAACGGGTAAGGAGTTACAACATCCAGACGCAATCAAATAACTTGCCGGGGCGCTAAATTAAATAGACATTTCGGGCGGGCATTGTTTTGGTAATTTAGTGCTATCAATTTTACCGTTGAATTCAATTTTGACTCTCGACTTACCGGAGATCCAGAGGTTATTCCAAAATGATGAGATTGTTGTAAGGAGCTACAGCTATTTGCTTGCGGTTATAGATAAATGGACTTTTATAAAATGGAAAAATTGAGGGATAAGAATAAATGGAGTAAAGATTAGTTTCAAGTGGATATAAACGAAGGAATTAGAACGTTGCATTATAACGTAATTTGTTTATTTGACTGACTATTTTATAAAGGCATGAGATTAATTGGTTCAATTATACGGTTATAACAGCGTAAAATCAATGTGGTAACTGATAATCTATATCATGAATAAATTAATAGTTATGCATATCAAATTTGCGTCAAACGAATATAATTGTTATTACCATAATATTAAGTAGAAAATGGGAAAGGACATTGTTTGGAATGGAACAGATTGAGACCATTACAAAACGATTTAATTCTAAATTCGATTTACGACTTACTTGAATCTTTGAGTTTTTCTTTATAAATGTAATTTTTCTTCTCCCGGAGAAACGAAGAATAGCGATACCATCATTGGAGAAGAGTATAATTCACTCGACAATTTAACCGAAAATGGAGAAGTTCATTGCAGACATTTAAAGTAGGAAAACTTGGTCGCTCGTGAATCCCATTTGGAAGGAAGATCGTGAAATTAAGTTTTTATTATTTCAAGCATTTTATTCTCAACTAACGATATTCCGCGACCGGTTTATGTTTCATCTTGTAACGTCAAATATTGTTTCTTTTGTTTCGAAACAATTGAAGTCAGATTATCGGATCAATTTAACCGAAGTAATTTTAATAGAATTATAATGTTTTCAAAAACAAGTTGACATTTTTCGTTCACAAAATCCAATATACAGCAAATGGAAGCAAATTTCACGTTAAACTTAACTGAATGATTTTAACAAAATAACAATAATGGAGTTACAATTTTGATATCAAATTGTTTATGTCCACAGAGTAAAAACGTACAAGAGAATATAATTTCATCAAGTCGTTTAACGTATCACCGGTGTCTTTTTTTTTTTTTTCTTTCTTGTGAAGCGCAATATGCAGCGCGGCCCGAACACGTCAAAGGCTGCCTGTTGTACGTTAAGCTATTATAATTTATATAGCTCCTGCTGGCGCACCGAAAATTCATTTCCCTTTGTCGAGCCAAACCGCGCACTTTGCCTGGTTCGATTTCAGTATGTCGAACATCAGAGAATCGTCGGACTGCGCTCCGAATAGCCGTTGTCTCAGTGCTCTTATGTTTAATTGATCTCTGTATACCCTATTTCAGACTTTATCGACCCAGGGATTATTTTTACGACAGCACCGCCGCGCCAGGAGGAGCCCGAGGAACCAGCTACCACTACGATCGGACGGAATCCTCCACTAAAGTTGATTCAACTGACCGAGATAAACCAACGAGCTCACCGCAGCACCAAGATAACAAAGGATACAAAGATTGATGAAACAAAGTATCTTTCTACAGACACTCTTCTTTTGTTCGATTCACGACGACGACGATGATCCGAACTTGACCGTCTTTTTCCCCTTTTCCGGCATTATAACAAATTCCCGCGAACAGAAAATGAGGACGAAACTATTTTCGTCGAATCGTTCTTCTTCTTTTTTTTTCTCTCTCCTTTCAATGATTTTAAAACCGACCTTATCTCTCACCTGTGCAATTGGATAAAATTTAAGACGGGAAATTAGTTCTCTTGACCTCGAGTTGTACCTTTGGAAAGTTTATCCTTGGGGATTATTTCTGGTTTAATGCGACCTACCGAGTTTCAAACCTTATTTTATCCTTAAACCGTTGTTTATTTTATTGGGATACTAAAATACGAAATGCGCGAAGGTTAAAGGTAATTTAGTAGCTGATAAAAATGATCTGAAAATTCTAATTTGTTCGATAAAAATTAAATGAAATTTGACCTGCATGTTATTCTTTAATTAATGATATGATTATTATTCGGCGACCTTCCTTGATATAATTCACGTAATATTCGTGGATGAACTGTAACGCAGAACCACTTATCAGTCCTTTACTTAACTTCGTTTTCAGTACCAATTTAGTACTGATAGCATCGTAGCAGACCATTAATTCATGTAATGGAAACTGACCTAATTTTACTCAGAACTCGGTGCTGTATCGGAGAGTTGCGGTCTTGACTTTGATACCTTCGTGTCGAAACTAGTTTGACTACAGGTCTTCTGCTTTATAAAAGGCTATAAACTGCGACGGGGGTATAGGAGTTGGGAGGAAAATTTCATTATTACTTAACAATTTCGCGAGAATATTTGCTACCACTTTGCGTGGTAGATTTTCGTGCTGCGCGCCCGAACTCTGCATAATTGACATTCCTTTCAGGGGAACACGTGTTGTATGAATGTTGATTGAAAGTTTCTCGTCAACGTACTAAACGTTTCATGTTGAATCGCGTTCGACCATCAAGTATTCTGGGAAATTTAACGTTGCCTTTAAGCAAATGAGATTTAACGTGATGCCTTGACATAATGATTTAATTATCCGTCCATTCAACCGTGATTTCAAAGATTAATAACATTTTGATTGAAATATTTCCTTAAGATAAATGTCTTAATTCATGACAGCTGACAATAATTTATTGTTGTTAAGCAATCGATATGAGTATAAAAATTAATTGTAATTAAACTTTCCTTTTTCAAATTAATACTTCCTTAACGTCACTGTGATAATGTTTCTCTTTGAATAAAATAATGCAAATACAAAAAAAAGGAAAGTTGGAAGACATATTTTCAACTTGTCACATTATTTACTGGAAAATTAAGTCAATAAAACCTTTTATGACATTATTTTATAAGTCGATATGAAAATGTTTTCATTCATACGAATAAAAGATTGATTGAAGTTTAATGTTGTTTCATTTGACTCGTATAAAGAGTTCATTCTAGGTCTTTTACAATGTACTAACCAAATATTAACCTTACACAGAGTTGTTTGAGGGAAAACCTTGCATCAATATTTTTCGAACGTAAATTTCTCCTGATTTCTCAGAGCCCGGTACTGATATTCCGGTGTTTTTTCATGATTTAAATAATAATGCTGTATAATTATGAGCATGTTATAATTAGGTCGCTGAATTCAGCCGTACACGCGTATAAAAACAATTCTTCTGTTTGTGGTGCCTTCAGTTATGTTTTCCATATGATCTCCATATATTTTTATCTCATTCGTAGCACGCGTATTTTAAACACAAAGTAGATTAAATTTCCATAATAGTGTAGCAATACACGGAAAGAAACTTGTTGTAAAAAATTTCCAACCCTTATATAGTGAACAGTGAATTTTTTTTACATTATGCAACAAAGCACCATTAAATAATTTCCTTATTCTGATTACATTCTTTATTATTCAAGATATTAATTTTCCACGAATTATATTATTATGGCTCATCGTAATATACACAAATGAATTTATTAAATTAATTATTTCTGTTTGTCTGCAAATTTATCATCTATAATTTTTTTAACAATTTAAATCGTATATGTATACCGACATATTTTTATACAGTTTGTAAATTTTATGATAAATGTAAGACATAAAAGTGAATAAACTTTTTCTTGTAAAACTGTTGTTATTCAATGAACCCTAATACCTCCGTCATTATTTCGATACTCCGAATCCATTTTCATGATGATTCTCGGCTCTTATGTGAAGTTTCTTGTTAAGGTGGCGTTCGGTGAATGGGACTTTAATAAAAGAGCGAAACTGCGCCACTTGGTTCTGCTGTTCGCAGAAATTCTCGACTTGGCACCACAAAAACAAATTTTTCTTATTATTACTTCTTTTCTCGAGTTTTGCAAATTGAAAGGCATATTGTGAAAATTTGATCATAAAAACCGGTATTCAGTTGAAATTGAAACTGTGAGAATAAATGGCAATTGGCAGAAACACATGTTAAATGAATTTCACACAAACAAATTTTTGTTTCACATCTACATTGGAAAAATTTTTTGCAAAGACAATATCATTCGATATGAAATACACGAAGCGAAATATTGAAATTCTGATATGCAGTTTTTTAGTCTTAAAGCGAAGCATAATGTGTATGAAGTATGAAGTGAAAAATTTCATTACAAGAAAGTATTAATAGTAATATCAAATTTCTTTCCTTCATAACTACGAAGCCAAAGTAGCACGTGAGGAATTATGAACCCTAACGTACAAAGAATCGCGAAGTACTTCTAACACAGAGTCCCAAGGGTACGATAATGCCAATCGTGTCGCTATAAATTCTCGAACACATTACTTTCGCGGTAGTTATCAATTCTCGCAAATCCTCCGAAATATCGAGGGAGACATCATCTAAATGAGGACAAAATCATCGTGACTGATGGACTGAAACAAATTATTTGCTCATACAAATTTTTAACAATCACCTATCAACCAATTTAAACATTTAATTAAAAAAAAAATATCGTAATTTTCAACTTTAAGACATCGAATTGGTCGATATAACAAAATCTGACGTGATTGTAAATCCTTTTGTTAACTTTTAATATAACATCATTTCGTGTGTAAATGACGTAAAATTTCGTAACATAACTTTTGGACGAAAATAAAACTGCTGATATAAAATATATATGAACATAATGCAGCTGGAGGCAAAAAAAGAATTCTTCAACTCGAGAGAATATTTCTTCGCGGTGCGCTCATGAATTCAGTTAGATGACAAGGAAAAAAGGAAGCATTAACAAGTCTTGGTGGAATAAAATAAAAATAATAAAAAAAGAAGAAAAAAAAAGGAAAGGATAGAAAAAAGAAACTGTTGGGAGCAGAAAAAAATGCGATTCCAACCAAGAATAAGGAGTAATAAAACAAAACAATCTCGACGTTCTTATCGTGAAATAAAATTACGACGAAAATTCTGAGTGAAACGAAGTGTAACAAAGTATCGATCTCGGGATGCAACTTTGGGATATCTACAACACTATCTATTCGAAGTTTCGGCGAGAAATGTAGTCGGGGCGCCGGCACGATGACAACGCCTTAGGCAAGGTTGCTTCTTGGTTACCGTCGCGTTTTTGCAATAATCCAAGAAAGGTAAATTCCCAAAACGATATTTCCCTGTCATTCATTGCAAAATGGAAAAGGCATTGTCAGGGGAAAAATCAACCTTTATCAATGCTGAAATATTAATACAATCATTCCCAATGCAAAATAGGTGCATCCTTCAACGACGAATGAATAAAGTCAGAGGACGATCGAATTCTTCCATATCCAGATATTAATTTTCAAGAAGAAGAAGGTGATAAAATGACTGGCTTGATATCTTCGGGGATTATTTTTATGTATGTTTGGTCGTAAATTTTATGATCTTATCAAAATCATTTGTCACGAGACTTCAATTTCCTTATACGTCTTGCTTTCGCAATCAGTCGTTCAATTTGGCGAAAGATAGTGGCACCATCCGAACCAACCAGCGCGTGAAAAATAAACACATTTTGGGGGACAGAATATTATAGTACTTTATCGTCATCAACACCTGAAGATAACGTGATGCGAAATCGAATGCACGCGCGGTGGTTTTAGATTTATATGCGCGTCATATTTGACAATGTAAGACATTGGTAAATTGGAAAATGCATCATGCGGCGTTACATATAGTAAGCTCTTATGTCCCGAAGGTAGGTAGCGTGGCTCGCTCTGGTACCGTCAATACGTGCCGGAGTTACGAAATGCTTGCAAATAAAGGTCCAGAGAATTTTCCCTTTTCTCCGGGGACAGCAGCTTCATCCCTTTGCCTCGTTTATACTTTTTCATTTCATCTTTCTGATGGAGCTGTATGTATTTATTTTCATATTTACATCTCGATGTAATTCTAACGATCGAATAAAAATCATCATCCTCATTCAACTGTCGCGAGTCTATTTTATTACCGGAGCACAGACTCGTGCTGAAACGGCTGCATGTAAACTCCTACAAAATTATAGTGAAATCGTTTGGAACTGATAAAATGATAGTGTAAATTCCTACAAAATTATTTTCATGTTTTGCAATGACATAGTGTAAACTCCTACACAATTATTTTTAATCATATTTCAACCTTTTCACCATTTTAAAACATTTCAAAACCTCCTTATTTTAACTTAACATTTTAAATTATTTAAAATGTTAACTTTTAAACGAATTTACACTATGTCATTGCAAAACATGAAAATAATTTTGTAGGACTTTACACTTTACATGTCATTACACTATCTATTGCATGAGATGCAACTTTTTTGTAAGTGTTTACAATCCTCCGTTGAAACGAAGCTGAAAAAATTTACAAACTCCTTAAATTTTTGTTTCATTATTCTACTACGAGTTAACTCGTTTTTCCTTCAAGAGACAGATTTATATTCGGCTTTGCATTGAAGTTGAATGATACATACCAAATATTTGTTAGTTTTGTAAGCAATTGAAAGATAACAATAGTATGAACAACAAAGTGAAATAAATTCTTTATCGATTTGCAAGAAGGTTATTTCGTTGCATAATGTGTGAGCATGCGAAGACAACATCGGTGGGCTTTGGCGCGGAACTATGCAGCACCTGAGTTCAAGTCGACCGCAAAACCAACGAGAGACATCCTTGGGCAGGCAAATAGTTGCAATAAACTGAAATTTGGCTGCAGGTTTAAGCCCCCAAGTCTTGAGGTCGTTCGCTCCACTACACCAAAGCCATATTACGCGGTCGCAAACAATCGGACATAGGCGGAAAGTTCGCCACCGCTGTTCTGTTCTGCATTGGGGGACCCTTCCTTTCAATGTTAATAACCAATAAATACTACTAAATCAAGTATAGTTATGGCCGTTACGTTATAACTGCGCCGCATAATTTATACAATACGACAAATTAGTAAGAGCAAACTGCGCTTGTTTGTCTAATTATAGTGGAATATTTTGACCATGCATATTCATGCACACCATCATAAAATATATCTAATTATCAACGATCCTTGTAAACGCAGAATGTAATCGTTAATTATATTTTATGGATTTAGAACGTTTGAAATATAGGTGGGTAGAAATTAAGACTTCAGAATGCCATTTTACAGTTAAATTTTAGGATTTACATTAATTAATTAATTAATTAATTAATTAATAAAAATAAATGAAGTAACATTATCAAGAAGAAAACAATAAGAAAACATTTTTTTATTTCAACTATAACAATATTGCAGGATAATTTCGTCTCCGACTGTATCAGTTTCTTTGCCTCCTGAAAATAAATTTAATAAAAAGTTTTAATATCAAAAATAGATCCACAGGCAATTTTCAAAAAATTTCCAAATTAAATTCAATTAATTTGAATTAATTCAGAAGAACTTTATAAGAAGTTTCATTCTGGTGAAAAATACGTAAAAATATAATTAAACCAGACGAATTAAGTCACGTTCGTTCAATCCATCTCTGTCCACCGTCTGTCTATAAAAAATGTGAATCTCGTTAATGACAATTAGTTAATTGATGAGTTTTTTGTCAGTATTCAAAGAAATAACAAATTAAATAAATAAAGAGCGGAATTTTGATTCAAGTACTTTTTGAGTAGGAAATGTTCAATTAGGACATAAAAAAATATAATTACAAAAATTAGGTCATAAAATGTGCAAATCAGGAACGTGCGCATGAGCCACGTAAGACTCCACCGAAACTGGGAACACATCGACCGTCACGTTTGTTTTACGTGCTTTCACAGGAATATGGAAACACTTTACTTATGAAAGATGTGAATATAAAATCGAATCTTTCGACGGATTTTTTTCGATTTAATTATAATGTTACAGCGAGCTACAATTTGTTACTGCAGGATATTTTTAATCAAGTTATAAATAACGAGAAAGATTACGAAAAAACTGTTACAAAAAATAGATCTCATGAATTTTTGAATTATGAACGAAATTTCTGTTTTTGTCTAGTTACTAAAAATAACGAAAGAAATGTCGATAGAAATACTTTAAACGTGATCATTTTTATTCTTTAACAGTTAGCAAAAACGTTTACCACTTTTGAAATAAAAATTTTAAGCAATAAAAAAAGCAATTTTAAGCAATTTTTAAAAATTTAAAGCAATATTTACATTCGCATGAAATTCGTGTATAAAGAATAATATAAAAAAAAGCACCGTTACGTACATTTTGACACGCGTTACAATTAACTCTTAATTTTTCTGGTTCAAATTTTGCCGAAGCATGTTTCGCAAAATATGTATTTTTTCGTAAAAACGTAGTTTCGCATATTTGGCGACAAAAATATTTTCGAGTGGTTTTGAATCCTGTATCAAATTATTCTCGTTGAAACCTTCTTGAAAATAAAATTCGGGAAAAAGTGTAAAGCAAAAGTTACATTGCATTTGACTGACAGCACTCAAAAATCAACGCTAAATAATATATTTTATGCATAAATGCACGTGTACTTTTAAACGCGGTTATTTTTAATTTCAATCAATTCGCACATAAATATATTTACGGTACAGATTCAATAATTAAATTCAGCAATGATGTGCTGTTAAATTATTATTTTCAAATAAGAAAAGTACATTTCCATTCCTCAATTATAAATAAATAAGGTATAAATAATGTTCAGTGCATCTGATAATAAACACATGCAAAAATAACTGAATAAATGAAAGCTTATATTTTTCTTTTGACGGAAAATCAATTTACGAATGCTGCTTGAATCCATTTATCGGTGTATAATGGAAAATATGTCACTTCAGAGGCATGTCAATACCAAAACAGCTGGGAACTGGAATCCTGCGGAAACTGGAAATTTCCAATTCTAGTTTGCAGTTACTCAGTTGCTTTGCATCCACACATTCGTCTAATCAGTCGTGACAACTGTAATCGATTTTCATCTTTCGCCGAAACTTGTTCGTACAACAATCGTCTTATTCCGAGCCGAACGCAGAGTCAGAACTCTCATACTTCCGATTCGCCGTTTATAATGTCACGGATTAGTTCCTGCATCACATTGAGAATCCTGAACCAATTAAATCTTCAATTGTCTTTATACCGTTAAGTTACCAACCTACTTCCGAAACAAATTTCAAAGTTTCCCCGAAAGGATCTCACCCCTCGAACTTTATTGCCAATATAGATCGATTTTAACCACAGTCTTATTTATCTAAGCGCACACTTACCAGCATCGATTTCATTGTGTAAGTTCGCGATACGAGCTTATTTCATTCGCGTTACTAACGTTTGAATCGTACCTAATGTATTTAATCGTAAACATAAACTGTGGTTTAGACTCGAGTTTATGACGTTTCTTAGAAATTGTGGTAATTATCCAACACGAAAGTAAAATATCATGTCATATATTTCGCATATATTATTCGATATAGTTTATGTTTCAATGCAAAATAATATCCACGAAATACACGCAGAAAAATAGAACGGACATTTTACTATAAATTGTGGCAAACTGGTTCTATAAGTCAAAGTGTGAAAAATGTGCTAAAGAATATAGAAAAAATTACCATAAACGTAATAAATTTTCTTATATTTGTCACAATTGTTCGATTAATTATCAGAAAATTTGGTATATTTATAGTAATTTTTTCTGTATTTTTTAGCACATTTTCTACATTTGCCACAATGCATAACAAATTTTATGGTAATATTTTTCTCAGTGTATCATCGTACAAAACGTAATCCAAAGCGCCTGCATGAAATAAACTTAAACTCAAGAAATCGTCCGATGAAAATGAAAAAAATATGAAAATTCGCAGAATAACGTGCAGAATCTGAAAAAATAAAAAAAAATTGCAAAAGTTATGGGTCGAATCGTATTGACCGGGCTGCCAATGCGGTCCCACTCCCGGACGCGATCCCACTACTGCACACCACGGAGACTTTTGGCTGCTGGGTTTCCCCTCTGGCCCGGTTCGCCTCTCCTTAGCCAACCTGGCCACCCCGGACTCCTCCAGGGTGCCCATATTGATGGCGAGCTTAGTGCGGACGTCCAGTCAACGTGGATCCCGTACCAACAGTGAGTCCCGACCTCAGACTCTCCACCATAACCAGCCTCCGAGTCGCCGGATTACAGGAGTTGCCACACTCCCAGCTGGTAGACACCGTTTCTCGTCGGCCTCATAAGCCACGACTCTTGGCTCGTCAAAACACTTTTCCCTTGCAACTCCAAACGATCCTTTTCGTTTTTCGACACATTAATGGGAACATTTTTAACATTATTTATTGCAATTAAATTTCATTTATTTTGCATATTAATTAACATTTTAATTTTTCAGAATAATGATGACCTAAAGAACATAATAATTGATTTTTACTTGACTTTTGAATTACCTGATGTGGAAATAATTTTGATATTTAATAATTTTTTTATTAATAGTCAAAAGGGGTGGCATTTTTGCGTCCACTTCTTCAATGTTTATGAAATGTTCAAGCGAAAGGGAAAGAAGATTGAGAAGCTAGTAATGATGTCAGATTTTTACAGGTAAGTTAAGCCCATCCTTTTCTGATTTACAAGAAATAATATTTCGAGGAAAAGGTCATATGGGAAAAGTCTCACGAATGTAACAGCAGGTTTATTCCGACAGTCAATATACCTGGAGACCGTTCGATGTACGAAACGAACAGTGGTAGTGTAGAAAATCGAAGACAGTTGCTACGTCTGATAAAGCTATTCTCCGCAATACCAAATGTGTAAAATGTCGAATAAACGAACATTTCGATAATTAGAAAGTAATGTTAATAAAAGTCAATTAATGAAAATCTAATAATTCTTAAATATGCATAAAAGTTTTAAAAATGTATGCAAAATTTTTTTTATCAAACTACAACCGTTAATAAGCTGATTGAAATTCAAAAATATGTTAAGTGATAATCTTTATTAAAGTGTTAACATAATGCGATGGCATAACTTAATTATAAAATAATTACTTTATAAGAAAGCAAATTTCGTTGTAATTAGATAAAAATCGCTTAAAGGATTTGCATACATCTTGGCGTTCACGTAGCATTTCAATTTACAGTTCGCCATTCTTACATTCTTACTTCTTTTATCAAAAATCAAATCTTTTTAAAACAAACTTTTGTTTCAAGTAAAGTGAAACTAAGTATATTATTTGCACTTTGCAAATTACTTTGTTGGAACAGCCACTGAATAAGACGCTATTCTGAAATTGTGTTGACCTTGTTCATGTAACAGTTCAAAAGAAGTTTTGCACAATGAAATTTAATCTTTTTGCTAAATTATTTCTTAATCGAATTATTTTAATGCAGTGTTAGAATAATTGCAACATATTTTTCTTATAAAGTCAAATTAACTTCTGAAATTTTCGTCTGAAACGTTTGGCGCTTCTATTATCTTTTCGATATCGCCAAACATTTCAATTCATTGAACGTTTACTGTTGATCCGATTAATGAAGAAATTAGTTATAATCGTATTCGCTTGGTAGAAACATTGCTGACGCAGTTGTTCTCAAATGTAAAGGCGTACAAAGTTAGTTGGTCCCTTACCGCTAAAGAGACGATAGACGATGTCATCCTGCATTATCTACACTTTGTACGCCGTTAAGTTCTTAATTAAAGCGAAAAGGGTACTGCCATTAAAGGCTTCGATCTTAAGAGCTTCTCATTTATAGACTCGAAATTATTACGAAAACTTTCTTCGCATAGAATATTTCAATGCTTCATCGAATTTTCAGTTCGAAGGTTTCGTACGAATTTTCACAATATAATATTATGCGCTAATTTATTTTACAAACAATATAAATAGATATTTCCCACAAAAAAAGTTGAGTGTAAATAAATCAATGAAATTTCCATGAAAATATACGCATTTTAATTGTATTGAATTTGGGTGTAAATTAAATTCATTATATATTTCATTGGATTTCGTTGAAAACAGTTTGCAACGATATGAAAATGACATTCCAAAGAAAATCAACGTTAATAATTACTATATTATTTGAGCTCGGTAGAAAACTAATTTAATTACAGCAATGGCCGGCAAATATTGTTCTTATTTCGTTCGTATTAATAACAGTTTAAAATGTGTATTTTATATAATTACAATTAAATTATGCAATAATCGGAAAATAACATTTTGAAAGCACGAAAGCTCATCTGAATAGCATCTGAATTAAGTAACGTTCGTTTAACGGCGCGTGAGCGAATTTGTTTTTCCGTAATTAGAATGAACGTCATGAAATTAATTGTGGTAGAAGTAGATAATTTAGGAGTGATTTTAATTATCCGTACTAATGGAGCACTAAATATAACAGCAGGGTACAATACCACCTCGAGGGCTAGATTAAACGTGAGAATTTTATGAATCATACCATTACAATATTGACAGGTTCATTTTCAATCTCCAATATATTCGTATTGCAAATATCATATAACATCGACAACGATGCAATTAATTAAATTACATTCAAAGTCTCGAAGTATAATAACTTTTTTTTTGTAAATAAGATTGAGTAAAATTGTAAAATCTTGAATTTGTTTCCCGATTGACTCTAAGGTTTTGTATTTCTCATTTTGCTCCAATGGGTGATCATCATAACAATAGATTTCGTATAGGTTGAATCTTTTGATAAGCAAGTATATACATTGCACACATTTGTGTTACGCGCATAGGAACAATTGATTCAGCTTGAAACCAGCTAGAATATCAATCAATGTCAATAACAGTAGCCATGCTCTAGACCATCTATCCCCTAATGGTTTTGTCTAGCGTCTCCTTGTATAGATCTAATTAGAAACGACGACAATAATCATTGTTTAATCACCGCAGTACTTACTTTCCTTCTTGCTGTAATATAGACTGATGCAAATCCGAAATATTGATTGTTTGTAACGTGAAATAAAAGTACGTATTTTTACATTACAAATGTCAATTGGTCAAGTAAAAATTTTTCTTCCGTTAATATATATTAATTCAAATTACAATGTTCATTATAAAAATATATTTTCTTTATTTTAATGTCAGTAAATACAATTAAAGAGTGATTACCATTTTACCAAGTCACGCGTTTCCTAAAAGGAGTTAATATACTTTCTTTTTCTATCGTCTCGTAAAGTTTCGACACTAATTTGCTGGTCCTTTTCAATGTGACTCTCGTCATGTGACGCAATACTGATCCAATCGTGTACTGAAAGAAAAATTGAAAACATCAATTATTTTCTTCTACGCCATAAAAAGAATTTTTACGTTTCCTGACAATTTTTGGCTCGAGACCATTTAAGTTTTCAAAAGTTATGAAAGCACCGTCTAAACTCCGAACGATCATCGATGGGATTATCAGTAGTTCGACGACCATTTGAAGATAAACTTTGAAAGAACGTACTATAAATTGTCAGAAGGATTTGCGATGATGCAAGGCACGCGCAATATGACAAAAGGCTCATTCACTCGACAGTTATCAAACAGACAGCTGCTCTCGCAGACTTAGCATCCAATTTAAACTGCACAAAGTGTGTCTTTGTGCATGTAAGAGTGAGCTCAAGACAGCGTTGTTTGCTCAAATAGACTTTTTGGTGAATGAAATGAATGTTCAGAAATTAGGAACAATGCTGAGTTATAAATCATGCTCAGTTAATATCGTCAAATGTCATGAATATGAAGGCAATTAATGTCATTGTCTTCGTGGTTTTCATTAAACATTAATGAGACAATTTATGACTGATCATTTTTCTGTTTTACGTTTCCATTTTCTGTTGAATAATGAATGTCTTTAATAACAATAGTTTGTGACTGAAAATCTATGGAAATAATGTTTGAACGCATGTTATACGTAAGAGAAAAGTGATACCACGTGGCAGCAAGTAACTTGTTGGTGAAGTAACGATCGTGTTCTTCCCGCCAATATCGAGCATCCAGGTGGTGGGTTTTACTGAAAAGGAACATCACATCTTTGAGTATTACGCAAGAAGAACTTTACACTGAAGCAGATGATCATCTTTTGTCACTCGTATAAGATAGAAGGGGCTCGTGCGTAAGTGTGAGCATAGATTTTATCCTCACGACTTATTCCATCTTCCTCTGGAAGAACTGCCAGAATCAGCACGTTTCAATACCTTAATGTCGAAGGGAGCTGAAATAATAATGCGCCTAACGTTCACGATTTCCTATGCGCTTCTTTGAAGATGCACGTTATTCATATAAATTCTTTCCGGAATGATTCTATGAAATCAGAAGAATTGAATATTGATCAAGAGATGAGAGCGAAAATATATTTCGGATATTCAAATGATACAATGAGAGAAATGAAAAATAAGGGGTCGAAATAACTGGATGTTACGTTACAAAGAAAATGTTCACCTGAAACAGAGGAGATTTCTTCTTAAAAATGATTTTTATTTCTAACATAGCTCTATCTTGGTACTTTTTGCTGTGAATTTCAATCTCCTGATTTAGACGCCAATTTATAGATTCAAAGACGAACGACGTTGATGGACTGAATTTCGTAACATTCAGGAAAATTCGTCTGCCACCTGATGAAATTAAGAAATTTTAGTTACGATTGTAATAATAGTTGGTAACATTAATTTAATGACTTACCAAAAAATGGCATATTAGTGACAGCTGTAAACGACTTTCCATTTGCCAAAATTCTGGTGTCAGCTTCTTTCAACATTGACAACCAAGGAAGAAGCTTGTCAGAAACGTATACAAATTATGCAAGCATTTACAAATAACTTTCATTGCCTTTAACAATTAGTCCTAATTAAATACTATTCCAAATTGTTATCAATACAAAACAAATTCAATGAAATAAAAATGTGTATTTTATTGTGAGAAAAAAAAAACAGTGCGTCAATTTCAATTGTGCTTTAAAAAAAAAAAACACTGCTACATAGAAAAATGAACAATAAATTTCAACGTACAATTGACTTTAATTTACGAACGTTTGATGAAAAACGAAAAACAATTTTTTATTAATTTTATTGAGAGGAAATTTATTTAATTCAATAAAGGTACTGCATGGTTCGTTTAAATCCAATAAAGCTCTTTGATTAACGCGATTTTGATATCGTTATAACGATTACCAATTTCGATGCAATTTGGTCTTTGACGGAGTGTTTAGAGGCTTGACTAATGAGCAGCAGGATCGTAATAACGTCGGTCAATCGGCCACACTACTATCTGTACTCTAATCTGGACAGAGTTTGTAATTGGAAACTAGAGCACAGTTTTGTCAATATCGCCACATTCACTGAATGAAAGATAGTCGAACTCTGTATCCCAAATTTTCAAAAAAGATTTCTTCGATATCTAACTTTATTGTTCTATCTGAAACGTAAATTATGTTTCAGGTAGAAATGCAGTTCATTCTCTCTTAGTCTAACTCCTACAACTTAAAAATTTTTCTATATAAAAATTCTCCTGAAAATTTCTACAAATTCTGAAAACTCTTTTTTATTATACAATTTTTAGGTTGAACAAAATCAAATTAAACCACAAATTTAGAAACATTGACAATGAAATGCAAAGATTTGGAATTGAGATTATAACAGAAACAAAAGCACTGGCTTTATTTGCTTTTATCAAATGTGATTATCTGTCAGCAGCACGTGAATTTGTTATGAGAATTTTAAGTTCACACGAAACGTCAGCTATTCATACGTTTGCTTAGCTTAATGAGAACGATAATTAGAGCAAAAAGATTTCTCCAAAATACGATGAAACGTATAATCATGAAAAATGATTATTCTTGTGTTATTTACTTTACACGCTGATAATGTAAATTTAACTGTAACTCTTTGGAGTGCCATTGAAAAAAGTCGAATAGAGAAATCTGAAAAGATTTCCTTGCGAGGACGGAAAGGTCTCGCCGCAGGAGGCCCCTTCAGAAGATTTACAACTCGGAGGCTGACTTCTCTTGTTGATTTTTCACGCTCTATATTTATTACCAAGTATATTATTTCTCTTTGCGTTTCGATTTCTTCTTTTAAAATGATAATAATTATCTTGTTTGATAGATTTTGTTGGTCTTGTTAAGATTTTCACAGGATAATTATTACTGTATTGTTCTGGTGGATCTGTTTTATCGTATCTCTCAGGTATCTAAATTTTACAATCTTTTTAGGGAAAGGGAAAGTTGAATGGTCTACGAAGGAAGCTCTGAAATATATAAATGGTTTAGTCAAGTGCTACTGTTAAAATAATGGACACAAAATTTATTTGTTAAAATTGTTGACAAAATCTTTTATTATTTATTTTATTTATTTTTATTGAGATTATTTAATCGCAATAAATAATATTGTAAATAATCCTATTATAACAAAGGTAATAATTTACGTTTATGTTACTGAATAAAAAATTAAATATATAATTTATTAACAGCAAATAAAGTCTTTTCGAATCAACATTCTATATTAAATGTTTTATAGGATATGAAATTGGATAAATACTAATGCCAGTAAAATAATTTCACGTTTATTCATATGCGAAATAATTCTTTCCTTCAGATTCAATATTGAATTTACGAATATTTGGAGTATCTCGTCGAGACAACAGATTCCTAACAAATATGAATCAACGTATTTATTTTAATGAAAAATGAGAGGATAAATGCAAACAAATCTCGATAAAATAAGAGTGTTCCTACAAATTCGTATTTCCATTTGTTTCAATGTGTTATATTTACTGTAGAAACAAGACACTTATAAGTTATTACTTTAATAAAGTAAAATATCATTTAAATGATAAAATACATTAATTGACAGAGTAATTTAAGTAAGGATTATTTTTGCGAAAGATGTTTTTCGTGCCAAGCGTCCATATATAATAACGTAAGAAAACTAAATAACTTTAAAAAGCCCATCGTTTTCTAAAACGTACAAAAGGTATTATTATCCTGTATCTCCTAATTTAATCTCAACATAACGCGTGCATAATACGACCGCGGAATTTCGAAAGATATATGTCTTTAAAAGCCATTGGCCCGTTTTTCCGTCTACGAAATCTACGAGTTTTGCCTGCATTATTCACGCGCATAAATTGCATCGCAATAATGTTATTAATGGCTGACATCTCCGCACATTTGCGGCCAATACGGAGCGGGTAATTAAGCAGGAGCCGTGCCATTTGTTTATATATTTCTGTTGCCGTTTGAATAACCGCATTGCGCCAGCAACAGCAACGCCAGCGTTTGCAAAAGTATAGTGTGTTTACGCGAACCTATCGGAATAATTTAACAGAATGGCTTCACGCGAGAATAAGTACGCGAAGCAACGAGCAAATAAGCATATAATTGTACAGATATGGCGATCGCGAAATTGCACGAAAATTGCTTTAAATTGTATCAAGCGAGTGCATGCGGCTATGCGAAAAAGGATTTGCACAAAAACAAACAAAAAAAAAAAAAAAACAGAAGCGCCGGAATACAAAGTGCCGAATTTTCGTTGGAAAATCTTTATACGTGATTCCTCCTTTCCGGACTTGAATGTGAATGATTGAAAATAAGGGTGAGATTGTCTCCGGGTTTTGAATCATATAAACACCTTCTCGAGAACATGCGCGTGCATCAGGAAATCAAAAAATCCCGTCGCGGTGGCGTTCACTTTCTTCCGATGAGTTATGGAAAATTCATCAGGATCAACTTCCAATTTATAAGCTTGATAGAGTACGTAGGCTAACAGCGCCGCCAAAAATGTGATCACTTTAGTCCGTGACATGACCTGTTAAAATTTCGCAGAGAACAAACCGATCATTTGATGCTGCAATTTTAAAAATCTCTTCTATGTTTTTTAAGGCAAGATTTTTTTTAGATAAACCAGTTTCTCCAAATCGTGTCTCATACAGGTTTTGCAAGATACTTTGTAAAGTTAGTAATCAGAATGATTATCACTTCTTGAGAAAGAGCACTTAGATATCGTTACTAAACTCACAATAGTTGCAATGATCGTAGACAAATTTACTATAAAAATTTGCAAAAATTCTTCCTGTTACACTGTTTATCAACCTTCGTCATACAGTCACTTCCAAATACGATAGACGTCTAAACGATCACTTAACGTCAAAATGAAAATTGCATTACGCGGACGAGGTACTTAGAACTCGGGATTGAACATTTGAAATGCTTATTGCACGTCGCAGTAATAGTTACGATTATGACTATTACTCCTTGGCGAAATCAATACGAAACTATATTGCGAGTACTGGATAAACTATCGAAAGTCCAGAAATAATTGGAATCGCGTGTCCGAGACGTCTGAAAATTGCGAAATTCTAGCGCTTTTCGGAGCTGATTAAAAGATTCGTTTCAACGACACTGAAAGTTCTCGTATCGAGGTATATAAATTCGAAGAAAAACGTCGTCCAAATAAAATAATAATGCACAGCAGACGTCTAACAGGTACCGATAGCTCGGACACAATGACGCTTGTTCTTCACGACTCGGTCGATGTGTAAGAAGTAGTACAAGTGCGAGGTTGTTCGTAAGAATATAGTTATTAGAATATTCGATGGTTTAGACAAATGTAAAGAATGGCGAGAAATAAAAGTGTCTTTACACATTTCACTTGGTAATGACAAAAGTTGATGGAATTATGTATTTTGTTTGCTGCTCTTTTTGCTTGCGTTTAAAATATTTTAGATGGCTTTAAAAAAATAGATATTTAATATCTAAACTTGAAATCAAATGAAATAACAAAATAAAAATATATCAATAAATCTGTCACAATGAACTGTAACGTTTTGACATTCTTGAATGTAGCCTGCAGTTTTTTAGAACACAAAATAGTTAAATTCATTGGAATTGCTGCCATGCAATTCCCGGTTCGATGTCGAAAAAGTATCTTTGTCAATTTTGTAGCGTTTAATTACATTTGAAAAAACGAATTCTGTTTCTTTTGCAACTTGTGTGATAGCTAGGCAAGCATGGCAGAAAACGCTACCGCTTTTTTTTTTTTTTTTTTACTGCAATGAATGTTTGCAGATAAACGTGCATCCTTTATTTTTTATTTGTTCTCGAGAAATCGACAATTACGCCTCTAATACTACATGTACGTTTTTTCTTTTTGCTTACTTTTTAATAATTAATAAAAAACATGTGTTATCGTATTTTGAACGACATCGGTGTTACGGATAAGAAATTTGAGACTCTTAATTAAGGATACATATGATCTTGTACCTCTTGCACATGTATTACTGTAAAGTTTATTACAACAGTGACTTATTGCCATGAATAAAACAATGCAGAGTGACGGTCGCGTAATTGACGACATGTGATACTTTAGGACACTTTTCGAGCATCTGTAACTTTGAAAACAATCATCGCTGACAATTCATTATACGAGTTAGGAAAAGCTCCGAGTTACCACTTTATTCTATGATAAGTCTTGCAATTTTCCATTACCGGAATAACTTAAGTTTTCCTGAAAACAAAGTGTCCCTTATAATATTACATCAACAAAATAGTAGAAACTTTTTGATTAAAAAATTTGTGTGCTCTTATAAACTTTTCTTTCAAACTGATTTTCAACAAAGCTGCAATCTATATCAATAATTTAAAGAAAATGCTTCAAAATTGCTTTTAAAAGTTTTAAATACATAAAAAATATTAAGATTAATAATAAATATTTTTAAATTAAACATTTTGTATCTAGATACATTTTATGTAAATTTTCTACAGTAAAGTAAAGACTGTTTCAAACAAAAATGAAACTCTTCTATCTAACGATATTTAGTAATTGCTACTTTATGAATAAACCATCCCACCCTTCGCGTAGGAAGTCAATAAGTGACCCGCTGATAAAACGTGACGAGCATGGGGGTGGCGTTGGGTACTTGGTGATATAGAACATAGGGGCATGGGAAATGCACCACCAAACTTTCATAGTTACTTTTGGACTTACCACTATGGTAGCATATGTTTTGCATGAGGGTTCATTATGATTCTATTAAAGTATGCTGCTACTCCGATGACGCTTAGGTCAGTCATTCTTAAAGTGCAGCTAAATTAATGGAATCGACGTTGGGATAATCAATACCTAACGAAACCCGTCTGTTAACTGCATTACTCGTCTAAAAATAAACTATTTCCAAAAGTTTTTCAAAGTCAATTTTACTACGGATACAGTTTAATGTCGTCTGCTGACGAATCAATTTTTTTGTTTTTTTGTTTTTGTTTTTTAAAGAGGATACATTTAAAATCAACAATTAAAATCTTACGAGCATTTTATGATGAATAAAATGCGACCTTACTGATGCAGCAGAAGTAATGGAATAGGGGAAATGTTTATGGAACATAAATAAAAAAACATAAATGACAAAAAAGTGCAGAAAGCAATATAATGTATCATTGTTCATACCTGAAAACAGTGCAATGTTTTACGAGTTGAATTGTTACCGCTAGTGCCTACCTCATAGACATAAAAGAAAATTGAAAAACACGATGGTACTGAATGATCCTGAAAGGAAATACAAAGCAACTGAAAGCCAGAAGGCAGGTCATTCTGGGAAATAATCAATGCAGAGATAAATAAGAGAAAGCAGGAAAAAAAAACATCTGGTGAAAAATTGTGGGTCATTTGAACGTTGTAAAATTGTGACAAAGTTCATATACAGGTTTTAAAGACATGCTCCAAAATAACGACGACTTTTTATATTTTAATGGTGCATTCTAAATTTTATAATAAACTTCATACCTTGAAATAATTAAAATTTTTCAAAAAAAAAACCATTGTAATTTTAATTTCAGATAAATCTTTTTAAAAAAAATTTTTGTTAAATGTATCTTTTAAGACCAATTGTTTTAAGAACATAAAAATAAAACATCTAAACTTTCTTTAAAAATGTATAGATCGAATGTGAGTCACATTCAAACACACAATATCAGTTTAACAATGTTATCTAGCGCGGCTTGAAATAAAGATAAAAACTCAACTGTGCTGTAGTTAAAGAAAAAGTTATACACTTTTACAAAATAAAATAGTACACACGATTTTTTAAACTGGGACGTTAAGTATGAAAAGTTATGAACGAGGAAATTTTATCGTGAGAAGAGTCGTGTCTCTGATAGATTAAAAAATATGCCCTCATTAGCCCGTATGCGTTCTGTGGGTTATAAAAATTGTGTAATCCACGATGTCTTTTAAAGTGGCTTTTAAGTGCCTATAATAACAAATTGTCTAGGGACAATGTATGGTGAAATCCTTGACTATGTTTTCTTTTCGTCTTCCCCCGCTTTATGATGTTCTCCTAATGGAAGATCCAAGTAGGAAACTTACGTTATGACTCAGACACTGTCTGAAGAAATGACTCATTGCATTTCTCTTATTTCTTACAATTTTAGCAATCCAAAGTCAATTTTTTTTAATGATTCCTTTTACAAGACTCACCGTTTATTTGGATTTATGAAATTCAAGCGAATGAAATTATTATTAACATAAATTATAATGAAAAATAATTTTTTCTAATTTCCTGATTGTTCGTGATTAAAATATTTCTTGTGATACAAATAAAGGTAATAAGTTTCACGAGGGCTTATAATAATGATATTACTCTTGCTGCTTATGGTTATGCTCGATGAGTTGAAACATTCCAGACGCGCGTCCAAATCATAGAGAAACATTGTAACATTCCTCTCTCTGAAAGCTCCCATGTTGCGTAATTGCTCTTAATTTATAATGGTCATATATTACTAATAATGAGATAATGCCAATTAACTTAATTATTAAAATTGCAAACGATGTTAAATAAATGATGATATGAAAATTTAGTTTTAAAAATTTGCAACTTTGATGTTTCAGAAATTAGATTTTATTGCAATTATTATCTAAATGAATTACTTTTGCTGATGCGTTATAGTATTATCGTTAATAATATAATAACATAAAAATGAAAGTTTAGAATAGACTTTATTAATCGATTTAGTAAAATCTTAAAAGCTAATTAACGACTTATAAAAATAACATAAATAATATAAAATGTTAACAATTTAGTAAAGCAAATTAAGAAGTGAATTTGGAATTTTGATCTTTTATCTAATGAAAATCCAATCTGAACATTTCTCGATGGAAAATATGACAAATATAGCGAATCTCTCGTCATTCATTGTCTGTTCTGTCCATAATCCTGTCTCTCTTCATCTACCTTCCTTCTCTCTTTCTCTCTCTCTGAACCTCTCTTCGTCTCTCCTGAATCAATACCCCGTCCCAGTGGGTGGGTTGTCTGTGCATCTGGAGTATCAAATACGACTATAAAGTACATGCCTATTTAATCCTGCCCAATGGTCATATACCTGGTCTACGACGAGGATTTATAAAACGCAAACCTCTGACCTTCCTAGCAAAAACTTTCTCCACTAAATCGCGCCACCAAGGGCAACGGTGAAATTGAATATTAAACGCCACCAAGTTTTAATCATTCCAAATATTTGACTGAAGTTTCAGGGAATTTTTCGTCCTACAAAGCGAACAAAAGATTTACCATATTGGAACTTTCGAAAGTTTCGAAAAGAAAACTTTTGGATCAGAAGAGACTCTTTAATGAAATCGAGGAAAGATAAAATCATCGGGAATATGAAAAATTTTAAACAGACGGTCATTAAGTTAATTTCGTCGGTTGTGCTAGATTCTTTCAGCGAACCTTCATGCATGAATGCGAATTAAATGGCCTTAATCTAGATCAGCGTGGCTGCATTAGGCATTTTTCAATATGCTCTATCGAGAAAGCGTTTCAACTTGGGAATTTAATTTCCAATTCATCCAATTGCTCACTGATGGTATTTAGTAAGGGTGCACGAGCTTCGATTCCACGTTGAAATACAGAATTCCCCCCTTACGTTAATCGAATGCCCGACCCTTACCCCAAATTTCTGTTAAAGAATCCATATTAAAGCGATTATTCATTGCGCGATTCGTTTGGAGATTCTTAATCGGCTAAGAAAATTCCTTTAATGCGGCTAAATGTATAAAGCCTCCGGCTTAACAATCGACGGTTTCAATCCAGAACAATTTCAAATAACTTTTCTAACTAAAAATTACGCTTTTAGTTTAACGAAACAAAATCTAAAAAAATCATTTAAAATTCTTTTTCTTTTCCTTTTTCATCGTAGAGGTCTTCCATGCGGGGTACAACCACCGGAACCAATAAATGGCCCCGATGGGGACAAGCTGGCAACGATAGCGGCTCGCTTCAGTTACTTTCAGGACAAGAAATTTCCAGCCCTAGCTGCAAAGATAGACCTACGCCGAAACATCAATCCTCCGGCCAGATACAAAAACGCCAGACCCACGGTTCGGTTGAGGCCAAGGCAAGTGCTCTGTAGCAAGTGCAGATCGATCTGCAACGAGAACAGCGAAAATGTCGACGTCAGCAAGAAACGAAAACACGAGTCGCAACAGGAACAGTGCAGTGTGCCGACAAGGAGGAGCGACAGGCGTTGTGGCCAACAATCGATTGCACCGCAGAAGAATCAGAGGGGTCTTTTGCGCGAGTTTCGGTCCACGAACAAATCGTCGAAAACGTCGATAATACAGGGCTCAACCAGCCCCAGCTCATCCATTATACCGAAACTCGCCGATTTCCAGTCCAGAGAAACTAACGAGGCCATCCAAAATGGAGGTAATTTGTTATATGTTAGGAAACTGCTATCGGACGCTATAAATCGAATTTAAAGTGGACAAACTACGCTCACAAAATTTAACAGGAATTTATGTAGATCTTAAAGAATTTCATTTAAAAGAATTAGTTTGTCATTGTAAATGATTATGGTTATCCATTTAGTACGACTAGTCTTCTGCAACTAATAACTTACAAATTGGAATCAAATATTGCAATAAGTAATTTCATGTGATATATTGGTAACTTATTGATCTTTGTAGTTGGATACTGAAGATGAGTTTACCAGTTAACAGGGTATGGCTCAGAATGTTCTGAGGTCAAGACAGGATCTTAATATATTTTGCATCAGGTCGAACAGTGTCTTGAAATTGCTTATTGCAAAATTTAATCCTACATGCATCAAGATCGGAAACATCACTTATCGGAAACAATAATTAGATGGTTTAATTGGCAGAGTTGGTTAAATGGCTCCTTGTCGATAGTTAGGCAAAATTTTACTTGCTCCATTGTCTAGTCGAATGTTATCTTATAACAATGCAATGGTCGAGTAACCTGATCTTAATCGGATTTTGTTGTTAGGGAACGTGCGAAGTACGTTCTGGAACAACAGAAGCGAAGAACAGCCATCGATAAACGCTCAGGACTCAGACAACGTAGGCCTGGACGAAGCAGACAACAGCGCGACGATGGCCTATTGCGCGACACCGCGGAGATTGAGCAGTTCCTCGGTGGAGAGTGCCAAGGTACCGGAAGAGGATGAGAAGAAAACACTGGCGGCCGCGGATTCGACGATGAAGTCGCGGAACGACCGAGTGCCACGCAAAAAGAGATCCGTTGGTTCAATGGAAGACCTTTGGGATGAGTCCGTATTCGAGGATCCATCCAGGAGCACCAGGAGCACGCCCGTGATCAAGATCTCTTTTGGTACCCAGGGTGGTGGCACCGTACTTAAAATTCCACCGAAGTTACAGAATCCTTGCGAACAGGAAATGGAAACGGATTCAGAAGAGGTGCAAGGCGAAGTCAATAAGGATCCTTTGGATTTACCAAAGATTGATGAGGACGAGGACAAGTGCGAAATCCAAAATGGGGAAGTTGAAACGGTGTTGCAGGAACAGGTCGATCCTCAAAATCAGGGAAAAACTTCTAGCGCGAAAGCTGCCAAGCGTGCTTTGAAAAAGGCTAAGAAGGAAGCGAGGAGAAAGATGCTGGGCGCTGTATCACCCGCGAGGTCACCATGCACGGGTTCACCACGGTGAGTTTTCCATCAAAATGTCAAACGATTATGGTGTTTTAAGCAGTAAGGTAAAAACCTAGTCAGGCCCAAAAGAACAAACACTAAAGTTATTTCTTTCAGGTACGACCCGAATTTCGATCAAACAGCTTACCATCGAAGGAAGCATAAAATGAAACATAAAAAGAAACACAAGGAAGAGAGAAAGCACAAGGCACCTCTGGAGAACGAAAAGGGCACGCAAAATTGGAACGTACTGCCTGACGGCGATTCTTACACTGCGATTAAGGAACAGTGTCTGAAGCAAAAGTTGTCGATTTCGCTCAAGAGACTGAACACCAACGCTTACGCGAGATGCGATTATCCTGTTAGCAACGCGTCGTCCGGTTGCAGGAGTCCTGGGGTCAGTAGCGACGAACTCAGCGAACCGGAACCGGAAGTCGACGCAGGAGAAACAGCACCGGATTTCCCTCCTCCCACGCATCCCCTTGTTATGCGGTTAGCAGCAACACCTGTACCACATTGTCTCACAGCTAATGGCAAGAGAATGGACGTAGGTGACGTTGTTTGGGGGAAAATCCATGGATTTCCTTGGTGGCCAGGGAAGGTAGAGCAACTGTTTACTTTTAAACAGCTCTTGTTTTTTTAATTCAAGAACGTGAAATCTTATTATCATCTGTTTTCAGGTTCTTAGTATAACGATTCCTTGCAAAGAAGATGGTTCTCCATCAGAACCTAAGGCCCATGTTGCTTGGTACGGTTCGTCTACTAGTTCCCTTATGTCCTGTGACCAACTCAGTCCATTTTTGGAAACTTTTAAGGTAAAATATAAAAGAAGTAAAGTTTGAGATTCATGAAGTGACATTTTTATTGGTAATATTTTGTTCAATTAGACACGGTACAATAAAAAGAAAAGGGGGCCATACAAGGACGCTATTCGTCAGGCACAAGACGAAGCCAGAAGTCAGACATTGAATTCCGCAGAGTCTGTATTGAACGTCTGCGGTTCACCTCGTGAAGTGAACGTTGTCTCTTAGGAGAAACCAAAAACAAAGGCGACGATAATGAAAGGAAAAAGAGAAAAATCCTGACGTAGTGCAAAATAACCTACTGCCGTAAGTAGTTCGTTGCATCGGCTAAGACAAGTGCGTCGACTTGTCGGATTGTCATGTATAATAATTTTGTATATATATTAGGGTTAATAGGAAACTAAGTAACCGATCCATGTCGACGCGATGCATTTATTTGCAGGTTTAACCGACGAAAACATCATTTTCAAATTCTTGGAACCCAGTCAAAATTTCACAGTTTACTTAGGTGTTATTTCCAAGGATGACAAAATGAAGATATTCGTTGGGAAACGGCAGAGATTGTCCATTTTGCTCAAATCTGACGTGGTAAAATAATCTATAATTTTCTGATCTTATAGATCGTAAAGTTCTAAATTCTGGATGTTACGGGTAAGATAATTATTATCTTTTATGAAATTAAAGAGATTTGAGGAAAATGGAGAATTCTGCTTACCACATATATATGTATGTATTTGTACATGTCTGTACATATAAAGTATAAACGATTGTCTGAGAATGCAGCGAGACTTAGGATTTCATTGAAAAAATAAGTGATACAGAATGAAAATTAAGATATTAAACATCCGTGACACAGAAGCGATTATTGTGATATATAAAATACATCAGCAGTGAGTAGAGCCAGTTTCCCTTCCTCTGTAATTTTGCGAAAACTTGTGAATGTAATGTTTTTCTGCTGTTTTTATTATTTACCAAACTTGTTATTTTTTGTTGAATTCGCAAAATTTTAGGTGGAAAGTTTGATGACTTTTGAATGGATTTTTAATTGTTAATAATGTACTTTATATGTTTATGTTTAATGTATTTGCAAAATTGCAAAAAGTTTGTTAGAAGTTCGATAATGTGTTTGAAAAAGATATATTCAAAACTTTGTTTCAATTTTAAATGTTGCATTGTCTTTGTTCAGGATTTAGTTGTACAGTAAATTAATTTTGTTTTGTAAGAAATTTGATATTTATAGATGAATGATGGATATGTTCCAAAACATCATAAATTGTCTAATTTGTTTATTGTTATAATATAAATGTTTTAAAATTTAATTATAAATTAAACTACAAATTAAATATGAATAAATTATTGATATGCTCTAATGATCAATAACTAAAAACTTATTTTTATTCCAACTAATAGAAAAAAGGAGATACTATTTTTCTAACCATGAACGCAAGTCTTGTTGAATTCTCAATGACGTTTTCTAAAGATCCCGCCAGTTCCCCTCTCCATCAATGTGTCAAGCAATTTTTTTATTTATTTATCATATCCATCTTATCAGGATTAATTTTAATTTCTTTAAACCAATACAAATTTGAACCTAAAAAGAATCTTCTTCTTAAAAAGAAGAAGTTTTCTTTTCAAAGGCATAGACAAAAGCAGGAACAAAATCTTATTCTCAAATATACCTCGATGCTTAAGCGTAACTTATTGAACAGTGCATTTAAAAATGATACAGTACATTGAAAGTCTCGTTTAAATAAATAATTTCAAGTTGTAAAAAAAAAGAGAATAGGAGGATATATTTTCAAAGAGTTGCGTATATTTTAAGAATCTTAAAGAAATCTTATAGAAGATCTTAAGAATCTTAAATATATTTTAAATCTCGGCGAATAATTTTTATATGCAGCTTAGACGAATATTTAGCACTTCGAAATGTACCTTTTTGTTTTTAATCGTGATCATTGTTTGATAATTGAAAAAAAAGGATATAACATACGATTGTATTAAAAGACAATAACTGAACAGAAATAATAAGTGTCAAAAGAGCGTCGATGAATTACAAAAAAAAAAAAAAAAAAAAAGTG
>JABFQA010000021.1:0-39218 GCA_022817065.1 Probaryconus sp. ZL-2020
ATTTTTATAAAAAAAAAAAAAAAAAAAAAAAAAAAAAACAAATTGCCACAGTTTCGAAATCAGTGGCAGGTGTGTGTTTAAAAAATGTGCGATCCAATTATAATGATCGTCTACACTGTATAATCTAGAAAATTCTTTTGAAGTGGGGTTTAATAAAAGGTATTCTCGTAAAACTGTCGGTGATAAAAATCTTCAATTCGTCTTACGGGGTCGATTTTTGATGCAACAAAATCGATCTTGCGATGATCTGGCCCATGACGGCATTCCAAAGAAATTAGCAAATAGTCGGTTGGCCGTTAGGTCTGGTAGGATAAGCGATATTAAATGGCAGCCTGGTTACGTTGCTTCGTGCTCTGTTTCATACTGCTGCGTCGGAAGGTCTCTCAGCAACGGCAGCGTATAATCTCGGTAGTTATTAATGGCGATGGTTTGGGAAACTGCTACCGGGCAGCTCCTCTCGCCTTTTGCTATCGTCTCGCGCCTCCTCGTCCCTTGTCTCTCTCAATTATTTTCTCTTTCTATCCTTACCTCAAACACTTAACCGACTCATTTTCTTTATCTCGCTCGCTCTCGCTTTAAACTCCTTCTACTCTTTTTACAAACTCAAAGCCCTTTTTTTGTTTGATTATTACTTTCTTCCGATAAAACTGCATTCCACCTACCAGCTCTCTTGGAAATGGTATTTTTACATAATCTTTATGACAATGAGAACACGAGCTCTAAATTACGAGTATTAGTATTGTCTTTAAAATGGGGGGGATGATTAAAAAAAAATAAGCTTTGGCCTTTGGAGAAAATCCATGGTCGGCTCGTAAATCGCCCGATGCGGTGAGATTTGGCCCGATGACCCTACCGAACGATAAAAGAGAGCGAGAAGTTCATTTAACGGACCATAAAGAGGAGAGTTCCTCGCGAGCTACGTAGGTGTCTGTGCAAAGGGTAAAGAGGATTTGGAAAGCCAAACGTTGGATTGCCAGCGAGGGTCAAAGAGATAGAAGAGAAAAAAGCAAACCTAACTGAGGGAACGAAAGGAGCTTGGTTTAGGACATCGCACGACCTATCGGTGATCACCTCCGGCTCGAAGGCGGCTTATCTTTCGTCCAGGAGTAGAGGTTCACCTTGGTGGTGAACGGTTAAAGTAAAAGAAAGAAACACTTGACTTACAAATACGCGGATGATGGTCGATGGTGGCTTCCATCTAAAACATTTCTTAATAGGATTATCCGCTTGACATCAAAGGCAGAATACGTTTTCGTATTGAAAGGATTAGATGACGAGCTCGTCTTTTACAGGATCAACCTGTATTTCCTTTGTACATTGTTTCTTTTTGTTTTTTTTTATAAATTTGTATTCAAGAAACTTTGTCGATAAAATATAATATCCACAATCAGTCGGTATAAATTGAAGGAAATCATGAAACGGTGTTAAGTAATGATAATTGACATTATTTTAACTGAGCTCGACAGGGCATTTTGAACAGCGTACAGTTAGTATTTCTCACACGTCATTTTAGAAATTACATACGTTGGCACGGAGTTTCAGAATACATAAATATTTGCGATAATAATGGTATATAGCTTGAAAATGTTGCAAAGTGGAAGACTGGCTAGTCGGGATACTGGACTCTTTCTTTCTAGTAGCTAATGGCATTCTTTCAAAGTCAGACAGGGCGCCCTAGGGATTGCTTCGGTATTAATACTTCCGTGTTCGAATTCACGCGCTGGAACCATGACGGACGGTGTACCATGACGTTTACCATGACGCACTTGTCAGGCAGTCGTAAAAAGCCTTCGGGTTTTTCAGTAAAAGGCCCCTCATGAAGCCAGTGCATTTATTGCGGACAGGCATTACATTCCACGTTACGCTCGTGAGTCACAAGGCATTTGGCGCGTATCGTTGAAACGATGGGAGCATCCTTCGGGAGTCACGCGGGAGTCTGCGAATTGCCTTAACGATATTCTTCTGCTTTCCTTAAGCACCGATTGCAAACTTCACCAAAAGCGATTTTCCGCCCTGGCGAACCCGAGCGACGCCAGAAGCGCCGTCGCTTGGGCTTTAATAGCGCCGTGCTACTGCACGTGTTTTACGATTTCCCATCACGTCACATTTTTCTTTCTTCACCCTTCGATGCGCTCGAACTCACGTCATGATCGATGATGACCACTTCGAAATGATCCGCGCAGGGACGTTTTACCACTCGAAAATCTAACGCAACGTTACACTAAATCCGTGCGAAACATTGACGCAAAACAGTAGTCGTTTATTGCGAATGATGACCGTTCTTCAGCAACACCTTCGAAGCATCGTTTCTTTTCTTTTTCTTCCATTTTTTTTTTTTTTTTCGTCGGAATATGGTGCCACTAAAAGCAGTATTTTTGTTGAAATTTGTACTCGAGTTTGCTGCGCTTTAAAGCAAACAAAGAACAGAAAGGTGTTGCGGAGAATGCACAAAGTGGGTATTTACTGAGGGAATCAGTAGAATTATGAGCATCGATTTTGCCAAGGCTAAAGGTAACTTTAAATTGAAGTTTCGCAGTTCTGAAGCACCTTTGCCGGTTATTTTAAAACCAGTGCTTTGTATTCGTTATAATATACCGTACAATAAAATCATAGATTTACTAAATAAAACTATTCGAGGAAGAATTCATATAAGAAGAAAAAGAATTTTAATGGACGTTATATTTTAATTGCATTAAAACAGTGATTAAAGGGTAATTATAAACTTCATCAATTACTTAGGCGCAAAAATGTTCATTACCGACGTGTTACGGACTGGCGCATTACTTAATTCGGTTTCATGCGGGTACAATTGTTTGAGTTTGCAGGTGCAAGCGCATCGAGATGACTTTGTGCGATGGCATTTGAAGGTGGAGCGGCGGAGAATCATTTCTGCTGTTCGCATCGAGTGACATTGATTGCCAATCAATATGCCCATCTCGCTTGGACTCTAATTTAGCGACAGTGTTGATCAATCAGCGCACACCAGATTTCGCGTAAGACCGTAACCATTCAAAAACCACATCCTCGTACACATTTAACCCCAAAAACAACTATTTCCAAAAACTACTCGAACTCCAAAAAATATTGGAGAAACGAAATTTCCAACGAATGTGTATTATGAATTAGCGGGATTCGTTTATTCCGGGTACGTTCGTATCGAAAAATATATGGCTCAATTTTTAACGTATGGCTCGTACGGGCGTATCATGGTTAAAAGCGAGCGAGAGCGAGGCACTAAAACGTAGAGATGGATAACGGAACGTTTTTGCAGCGGTAGCACTCAACAGTGCATTTACCGCATTTGCAGCGGAATATGCAGCGTGTTCGAAGTCGCTAAAATGTGCGTATACACAAACAGCGAGGCAATCAGCGTCTAGCGAGCGCAGTCATCGGCCCGTGCCAAATGCAGCATAGATGCTGCTGCCCGCATGCAACGCGCGCGCTCGTATGTGCACTCGGGTTTTGTTATTACGTGCGAACGCACGATCATAAATACGTACATCTTCGTCAATACGGGTAATCACCGCGCGGCCATCTGGCCGCTTTTAAATATGAATGTGTCGTCGATTCATTTCCCTGATTAATCGACGCGTTATTAACGTAATCATTAAGAAGACGTTATTTCTTCATTATTACGACTTCGACACGAGAACATGGTCATTAGCTGTCAAATTATCGTTTCGTAATTTTTTTTTTAATTATGATTTGTGAACTGTTGATTCCCATAAACAGTAGATCCTCTTAATACGGCCGTTAGTAAAATTTATTGATTATGAAAGCTGATTCTTTTTTTTTTTTTTTTTTGTATATGTTTTCGACATCATTAATTAACGTTAACAGAAAACATTTCTATCGGACATTTTTGATCCAAAGAGTTTCGGAGAAGTTGAAAAATGTTTCTTCTTTTTTTTCGTTGTGTCGTTCGTTAAGTTACAAGAGCAATAAATTACAGTCGGTGTACAATACTGTCGTATAAAGTATTTTGTAATGATATGGTAACTCGAATTAAACGAAGGAAAAAAAAATCGTTCCGTGAAATGAAAATAAATGCCGCACTTCCTGCATAGACGTAGCGAAGGGTTACCGTGCGGTATATACTTGATATAATCCTCGACGTGTATATCCACGTTCCGACCAAGAAAGATGTATGCTGACCGGAAGGCACCGGACCCGGAAGCCATTACTGGCCCTCTAATTTCTTTACGATCACAATGCTATTAGTCACGCTTCCACCGCAGCATAGTTTACGACACCCATCGATCGTTCGCGATCGTTCTGCAGTCACGGACCTTCAACTTTTGACTTGCTTTATCGCTTCTGCAAATATTATCTCTGCTTCTTTGGTTGTCTAAGGACGTTTCTTGAGGAACGGAGTCGTAAAATGTGAAAAAATATTTTTATACAAACATTTTCTTCTTTATTTTTATTCGAGCAATAAAATTTTTTTTAGACGCGTTTCGACATTATTGTGGATCGTTAAATGTTTTAATGATCTTCTATTTTTTGGATCTTGAATAATTAATGACGAACGTTATTGAATTTGTAAGTTGCGTTTGAAAAAAAGATATTTTTCCTTGGACCATGGAGTAAGAAAAGGTTTGATCGAGGGAATAAAAAAAATGGATTAATAATAATTTCTCTCGGTGAAAAAGAATGATCGAGAATCGAGCCTGATCGCCGTAATACTAGACGATCGGTCTTTCGAGAACGCAGTCAGCAACTGCAATCAAAGTCACCTTCTCGCCACACGCGAACACGAAAGAGCAAAGGGATCTTTTAGCAGTAACAGCTGCCTGATCTGGTGTACACCGCTAAAGCTGCACTCTATATAATTTAGTCAAACTTTTAAATTGACTCCGAAGAAGGCGGAGGAGGAGGAGGAGGAGGAGGAGGAAAGACAGCAATAAGCGAGCCCCAAGGATGAGCAGGATGAAGACGAAGAAGCGGCTCTTGGATAAGAATCAGGCCGTGTAAAGAAGGAGGAGAAAAACGAGACGAAGAAGGCGACACCAAACGCGAGCAAGACGGAGCGATTCGACGGTTGTAGTGGCAGATAACAGCGAGTAGCTCGGGGCACAATGAGCCTATCAGATTATATTTCTATTTTCGACACGAGGCGTATCGCGAAACTCCATCTACAGCACGGCTACCGCGACGCCCCACACATGCTTACAAACATCACTTTGCCGTTGAATCTTGTGTAATATCCATCGAGAAATATGTAGCCGCACGTACACTTACGGCAGGACAGTTTAACGTTTGCTTCTGCTTCGAGGCTACCGATCTTCAAAGAAATCTTACAACGAAAATATCATTCAACTTTTTTCATCGGCAGAAAAATTAAAACGTACCGTGTAATTATAACATTTTGATGCTTCGTATTTTTGTAGCAACGTTTTTTTTTTTTTTTTTGTTATTTTCTAAGTCAAGAAATTATTTTTACATAGGACCATTAAATACTCTGGTCAAAATTTCATGAGCACTAATCAAAGGGATCATTGATTGTTTTCTGCACTTTGAAAATTAGTTCCCCGAATCAGCGACCTGCTCTAACTACGCGGGTCCATTTTAGTTGGTCAAGAAGGTGCGTTTCAGTATGGAATGTTTGAGCAATTTATAGGCGGAGGACCAGCCGCGGAGCTTTAGGAAATAAGACCGATGAACTACCGGATTTTGTGGGCTTCGTTTCTGCACGTATTTCGCTACTGTGGATGGCAGAATATAATTGATGATGACTTTAAGATTCGGCTTGGACTTTTCGTAAATTACAGGGGTGTTGCCTTAATTAGATCTTCATCGGTATGTCTTCTCTTTGAAATACTGTTTCGGGATTTTACGTCTATAATTTCGGGTTCTCGAGTTAGGAGGAGTTTTGTGATTTTAGGGAGATTTAATTAGTTCCAATTTTGGTTTAGTTTCTTTTTAATAGTCAGATTAATATTGCCGAGATTAATGTCTACACTATATACGAGAAACGGTCAATTGTAAATTTTCGATTAACTAATTAATGGGGATGAAAATAATATTTTTAAAATTATCTTTATGTAATGAATTTGTGGCAAAGAGTACAGCAAAATATACTAAAATATACACGGTGTATCCGGTGAAGAATTGTCGAGAGACAAACAATTTAATGCATATTCATAAAATTTTATATTGAAAAGTATATTTTGAACAAAAAGTATATTTTCATCTTCACCGGTGAATCAATTATTGATCAAGTCTTTCTAGATTTTGTTTTTAAATATAATATAACAAATGAATCGTAAACATGATCAATAAAAGTTCACGTCAAAAATAAGTAGATTGCTGTAATTTAACCGTCAATAATTTCTCCGAAATCAACTGTTTTCTTTTTCTATTTTTATTTTACAACAAATGAAAATTTTAATTAAAAGTGGATTGGGAATTTAATTATTTTTCAAATCAACCTTGACAAAACATGACGAGGCGAAATATTTCTGGTATGCGAAAAAGCTTGCCGTCAGTCAAACTGTCGCAGAATTTCGTGACGAGCCAAGTCGAGTCGTTTAAGGTACCGAAAGTTTCTGACTTCGCTCTTGTATTCGGACAACCGCGATTGTCCGTTCATGAAACATCAACGGTAGCAAGGAATCCTCTGCCTTCGATCCGGCGAGATACCGAGAATCGCAAGTGCACTGGCAAACGGAGATAAAGTCAGTCACTTATGCAAAAGTGCACGAGAGATGGAAAGCATCGAGAAACGAACGAACGCGAAGAAAGGGGAAAGAAGAAGACCTCCCTTCAGGCGGTACAGCTTCTCCTGCATCGGGTACCATCTCATCTCATCTTTTAGCTTCTCTGTTCTTCTTCTCGTACAGGCTTTGTCTCTTCGATTGCCATCCACTCTCAGTCAAGAGAAAACCACATGTTCAAGGATTACATACGATCAATTTCGATATCCATTTAATGAATATTTATAGTATAGCAATTTCGATCGGATGGAAAACTCAATGGCTTCTAAGATTCATGCACTCGGTTTTGGTTTATTGTTAATAAAACTAATGTACTAAAAGAAATTCAAAATGAACTGTTTCTCCTTTCTGTTTTCTTTTTCTTTTGCTTTTTTTTTTTTTGCTCCTGAATTTATAACACACTTTGAAGAATTATTACATGCTCTTATGAATTCATCGAGGATCAGACTGTTAAAGGAGCCAAGAAATGATTTGTCAGTTCATATATTATTCACGCTTATCGTGAAAGGAAATTAAAGACACATTGCTGGTATTAAAGGAAACAACTTCCAACGCTGACAGATGTCTCTTGATTGGATGGTTGCCAAAATAGAACGAGATGAAGAAGTGCAAAGAAAATATGAGGGTGGAGAAGACTGTCGTGGAAAGAAAATGTAAGCAGTTATAACAACACTACGGCCGGACAGACGGTCGGAGGTGTACCCATGGCACTGTAAAATTACTGCGTCAAAAATAATTATCTTACGGACGAATGATTCACGTTACCATCTCGAAGATAACCGACCGCTGCTTTTCACATATCCCATTTATTCCGGAATCGGACTCTTAATACTAATTTAATCACGCGTCCCTATCTGATTGAAAATTGTTTGCTTTTTAATAACGTCGCAAAATGAAATTTAATAATGAAGCCTGTTGATTTATTCGGATATTTAAAAAAAAAAAAACCTTATTTATTCGGCATTTAAATTTCGCCTACTATTTTTGTTACTTTGGATTCTTTCGTTCACTATTTATTGGAAAATTGCACACGCGGCGTGTATATTAATTTTAGCAAATATCAATTGTCATAAAATGACCTAACAATATGCCGCAGGGCAGGTCCCACAGTCTGACGCGGAATAATAAATCAACGAGCGTATGTAAAGTGGACATTAAAAATGTATCTTTCAGTTTGAAAATTTATATTCGCGTGTTATTTTAAGTTTTCCGCTGATACGAATCGAGAGAGAGAGAGAGAGAGGGAAAAAAATTAAAAATGATAATCATTTGATAATATCGGACGCCCATTGGTTATTGAAGGGTGAAGAGAAAGGGAGATGGAAGTCTTTGGAAAGGGGTCCAATCAATCAGCCGCAAATCAGTATGCACGGCACGTTCGCCTAATGCCGTCACTCTTTCATCATATTCATTTGATCATAACCCCCTCGAGCTTGGAGAACACACAATCGGTAATGGCAACTTTTAGAGTTCGCTACTTAGCCGTTCTGAATAACGAAATTTCGTGTCCAAAAAACATTCAATTACTTTTTCATCAATTAGCGAACTATAAAACCTTATTAATATTCAATCGAAATGAAAATCATCGTTATTGTTAATGCCACGCTTTTGCCATTTGAAATTTAATATGATACGAAAGAATTGTAATTTGAATGGTCGGGAGAAAAAAGACATCGGCCATTGGCGAGAGTTAAACGAGTAGATTACCGTCCAGACGGTGTTGCCATCGGGCAAATACGTCTTTGGCTTGAATGCGTGAGATCGAGGTGGCAGGCAGACCAGGGTAAATACGTAATCCGGATTATCGAGTATCCGCTTAGCTTAACGGACACTTGCGCCGAGTACCGATACAGACATCTATACTTTTCTATCTTTTATCTTCCTCCGTTTAATCTCCACTTTCATCCAGCATCCTCCGTTATGCGACTAAGACGTGCCAATCAAAATTTTCCTTCATCATTAATTGGACCATCTTCGGAACAATAGATTACTTACTCTAATTAAAAAATGTTGGATCAAAAATCTCAGAATCTCCACCTCTAACAAAACAAAAAAAAAAAAAAAAAAAAAAAAAAAAAAAAAAACTTGTGAATCAGAATTTGGGCCAAAGTACACAGAGCTAAAAGGTTTTATAAAAATTACTAACTTTGTCGCTATCGTGCAATTAGATATTAATTATTACAAAGAAAGATACTAATTTTTTGATTAGGGAAAGTTTATTGGCACAGTACCAACAAAGTTAGTAATTTTTAGGAAATTGGTCCAAAGCAATCTTGAAAGAAAATGTCTATAAAATGAGTACGTCGCGAAAAATAGTTAAAGAAACGCACAGTATTGAAATAGAGCTAATCTAGTTAAAATGCAATTACAGACACTCCATGTGCGCCGACCCCACAACAGACCACGGGCGTACCACGCTGTCAAAATAGATAACGCTTCGGGTAAGTCAGAGCGAAGTTAAAACCCACCCCTGCGGTGAACTGTATAGGTCCATTCACTTCGAGTTAATGTCGTTAAATGGTGGGGGAAGAACGGGGTGATAAGGGAGGGTAGCGCATATATCGTCGTACGTGTGGCTTTCCCTTCGCAAGTATACGTGGATCAAGGGTTGATATCATGCGTTTCAAAGATACGGGGGAACAGGGCTGACGTCACGCTCGATTTACATGAACGATGTATGCTTAGTTTAACAAAGGAAATAATACCAAAAGCAAAAGCATAAACCTATTTTTCTGTGACAAATATCCCCTTATCACTTGGTAAATTATTTCGACTCCAACTTATCCAAAAATTCGTATATTAAAGGATTGTAAATTAAAAAAAAAATACCACTGTCCAGAAACCCCTGTAAATCGTGAAATTAATTATCTCGTGAATTAAAGAAAAACAAACACGATACTGTGATTAATAGATATGTGTTTAGGACGTTAATATTGTTTACAGTAACACTTGTGATTACAGAGTAGATACGTTTCTGAAAAGGGGTAATATTTCTGTCGCAAAACTGATGGAAGCCAACCCCTTTATTATGGAACCGGATGATTATAACTGCCTAACGTGACGACATTACTGGCATCTCCTTGCCGTGCGTGTATTATTGTTATTACGTATAATGGGATCGAGAGGGCGAAAGATTTGAATCAACAGTACCGCGTATCGTTCGCTTCAGGGTCATCTGAACATTTTCGTCGTTCGAATCAAGTGCAAACTTCTCGTCTTAGTAATTAATTTCAACACAGATAACATAATCTGCAGTTAAACCACTGAAACAACTAGAACCATTTCAGCTCGAACTATTGCAATACGTTTCTTAAGCCGTAGCATTGTTACACAGACGCATTACGCATAATGCACGGGAAATATCCACACTAACACTTTCCCACGTGCCATAGAAGGTTATGGTCACTATTAACTGATGCGATGTTCAATACCGATATGCTCTAATAGGACAATGCTTTACTGTTTCTACTGCTCTAACGTGTGATGGTACGAAACGATTCAGCCAATTGGTCCGGTCAGTGGTTACGAAACTAATAGTTTAATTGGAGTGGCCTATTTAAAAACAATCAACTAACTTTGACGTATAAAGAAACATGACGATTCTCTCACGATCCTTTTGCTTACCAAGAATCGATGGTTATTTTTCAAAGAAATCTTGTTACCATCTCGTTTGTGAAAATATTCAGGGATTCTTTGGTGACGAACAAAAACGCAAAATTTTCGTCGAATCACGTAAAATATCTGCAAAGAAATGCGCAATGAATCGAGCAGCGAAACGTGTTCGGTGAAACACATGTACCGGCACTGCCATATCAAGACATCTTTGGTTCTCCCAACATTCCGCGATTGTGAATTACAATTGCTAATAAATGTTTCTTCTTTTCTTTCTCTGTCTTTCTCTCGGCTGTACCTTGGCAGTGTACTTGGCGAGCCAAGAAACCAAAGGGTAGTCGCAGCTAGTGGGATATATTGAAAGTGCGATCGGTATAAAAGAAAGGACCTCTTCGGCAGAGGAGATAGTGATTGCGATGCAAGTGCATCCTGAAAGCGTATAAAAAGAGAGCCGGAGAGAGATAGCGAATCGGGCGATCGACGAGTCGTGGAACAACTGTAGCTCATTCATACTTTTGCATTCGAAAGTAGTCACTTATGTGCACGTTTCTGTAAGGCGGCTAATGCATTCCGCGCGCGAGATGAGAGAGACAAAGAGAAGGCGGTTTTATAATAGATACGTTAGCATGCAAGCACTGTCTTTTATGCGTTTTCTTGGGCACGTGCTTCGCATTGACTGAATCTAGAGTTCAATGGCGAGAGAAATGTAAATGGTATATCTATTACCGATGATTATTCCGTGGAATTATTATTTTCTGATTGATGATTCTGTCGAGAATCGTAGTCCTTTGTCGATGGGATTAAATCATTATCGAGTTAGCGCAGCAGGATCGATATCTTACAAATTCATTCCTATAACTTGAAATACGTAGATGGATATTTTTCTCTTTAATATTTCAGTTGAATTTATTGATTGAAAAATAATCCTAGGATCAATAGTTTGTTATTGCTAATCTCCAAAAGTTCAAGAGAATACTATCTGAAAGTGAGCGAGTCCACGAGGATAATACAAATGTAAAATAATCCGAAGGACAGTAGCGCGCGTTGTTACCGCGCGCACAAGGGGTAGAAAGCGTTCTGGGGGATGGGAATGGCATCGACAGCGGTGGTGGCAGGGGTGTATCTACTTAGCATATTCTCCCAGTATACCAAAGTCCCGCTCCCGACTCGCTTTACTCGCTTTCGGTAGATAGCAGTTGCTAGCCTCACAGTTGTCGACACAGCCGGAGAGAGAAAAGACTATCGCAGCACGTGGGGAAGCCTTTTCTTCATCACGATGAAGAAAAGGGAGAACGAAGGCAGATCAGACGTAAGATATTAAGATGGCATTAGAAGTTGCTGCGGTTTCGCGCAACGAATGGAAAAACTAAAAAATTTTTTCTCATGAAATAAGGGGGAAAATAAAACGAGAGATGGGAAGTGGGGATAAGGCAACGGCGAGCTTTTTGTCGCGGATAAAAAAAAAAAAAAAAAAAGCGGAAACACGAGATTCGTGGCGAGTGCGATTTTATCCAGGATTCGGTCCTGTGCGAGTTCTGTGCGCGGTTCCGGTTCCATGAGTCACGTGGTAGCGCAACGTATCCTAAAGGTGGGGTGATCAAATCAAAGGTGGGGGATAAACGAGGATGGCGGGGTGGGACGAACAGTCAAAGAGGAAGAGGGACTGTGGAAGGGCTCGGCAATGACGACGACGATGACGATGATGAGGAGGAGTAAGAAAGAGGCTCACGAAAAATCATATGACGAGAGGCTCGTGGTTTACGACCACGTGGGCCGGTGAGTATGATTTGGATTTTGGTTCTAGATTGCATGGCTGTCTTTGATGCACTGCATTTTGATGACGACAAAACAATGCATTCGGTGCACCCTTTGTTATTTATACGTCTCGTTATTTCTTTGTAATATGCTCCTCAAAGTTGAAACAACTGGCTTTGAGATTTCAAAGCCAGTTGATATTTTCTTTTGTTTCAATGTAAGTGTATTTCAAGAACCATCGAGAAATCATTTATTAAATAATTACGCTATTTTATGAAATTTAGAGTCAGCTTTTAATTTAGGAAGAAATGTATGTACGCGGACAGTTGGTTTCCTTGGGAGTGGTTTACAATGTGAGTCTACTGGTTGCCAAACGAGAGACTTAATTCAGCTGACATTCTAAATGTCTAACTATTTTTCGTCGTTGACATCAGACTGATGTTCAAATCGTCGTTTGGCATAGCTGAATTCCGCTAAGACCCGATCAGAAGGTTACTTGGCACGCTCTCTAATTGGTCGTATTTCGAGATAGTAGCGTGCTTTATCGCAACATCTATATAACTAAATGAAAATAGCTCGGCGTCTGGTGTAGATCTGCTTTTCCAAGGATTCTTTCTTTCAACAGTGTTCCTTTTTTTTTTTGTTCGTCGTTATTTCAATTTTTACGACGATGTACTTTTTTCCAGACAGAACTTAGCACTCGCCATTTCAATTGTCTACAGTTATTGTTCAGTGGTTTTATTTTAAAATCTGTTTTCACTATTTTAATCTCGTTATTTCAAGCCAATTATTTCCGAATCGATTCTAAACCCGTTGATAAGCTTACGCTTTTTGCGCCAAGCGTCATTTGTCGTTTATTTCTTGACACGAAACCTCGTGTATTCAGAAGTAAATTCAGTGTCGTGACAGTCAACACATATTTAGTCATCTTACTCAACAATGTTTCATTGTACGAACAGTCTGCAAAAACGTACACCCACACGTCTACGCGCACTGCTTGTTGGACACGGAATTCAATTCGTACCGTGAATAACGACTAACAAACCACAGTTATATCGTAAAAAGCAATGCACCGGGATGTGAATTAATTCAGGCTGGCATCCGCCCTCTATCTCGCGTGCCTCACAATGTCCCCGCTCGTTCCTTCTCTCAACTGGAACGGTCCCAAAATTCAATAAAGGCAGAACGACCGCGGGGTCTCCCTCGTATTCACGCTCCTCGTAGGGTCGCTCCAAGTACCTAAGTCATTCAGCGCATTACACGCTTTACTTTGAATTCCTCAGACCGTACAAATTTTAAAATATATCCCGAAATTGCAAAAAAACTTTTATTTTTATTCCCGCAAGTGATATACTTCATTTCATAATCGATAAAATTTGCAAAAAACTGACTTCATTCTTTATGAAACTTTAAATATGAAACAAATGTGTTTTTTTACTATCCAAATAAAAGTTGCGCCAGAAGGAAAGAACAGAAGAGGACAAAACGAAAAATAACGAATGTATAAACATTGTTTGGAAAGTGTTGCATTGATACTTGTGATTGGAGAGGAAATCGAATATCATGACAGCGGATATCATCTATATTTGGTCATATTAACTCGTGACAGGAGAATTAAAGCGGGCGTGGCACGTTACACAATCCCGCAAAGTTGACGGACTGTACGGACAGACGGGATGACAGAACACAATATTGCAATAACTTCAATTATCGCGACACGAGGGGTGTTCGGGCCGGAGCGTCCGATTCGTTCATTTATATTTGCGACTAACACAGACATCGCGAATGAATTGGGCTCCGGGCGCTCGATTCTGCGATGGGAGTGCCTTTAAACAAGTACTTCTTAATAAACCATTGACGCGCGAAACACCACCCTCGAAAATGTGCTGTTGTATGGCGCCCTCAGGCAACACCGCACCACAAAGGGTCGTGGTGTCTCCTGCGGTTATTTAGTTAAATACGCTCAAATACTGAAATAACTCGACGAAATTGCCTTCAAAGCCGATTCCGATTTAAGTCCATCTTTGTGTCGGACTCCAGAAAAAAAAATATCGGACCTTTTGTTCGATATTTCGTTGGATGAAAAATGACGAACCCTTAATTTCTACTTCGTCAAACAATTTTGCAATAGTTAACGACCCTATTTCCGGAACAAACGATGTAACGAACAATGATCTCACACATTTAATAGCGACCAATTTTGATACGTTGAAAATCCTTCGGTATATTGTTCTACGTGTCAGGATGATTCGTTCCGGCGCTAGTCAGCGATGACTTATCATCGCCACTCTGGTTCTAGAAGTTTGACTCTGGAAAATTGCGCAAGGCTCTTTCCGCCCAGTGTCAGCGCATTTGTTGGGGTGGGCAAAAGGGAACCCTCCTTGATATTTCGATCCACTCGAAAATTCGCTCAGGCTAGCACTTTTTTTAAACATTTATTTGACAGCTGTCGTCTGCAGTGTGCAAGCTTATCTAACCTTAACAGAGGTTTCGAGGTGAAAAAGGCATACTGTGAAACAAGGGTATGACACAGAGCTTCGTCATGAAAAGGACATCTCTTCGAAATACCAATGACTATCCGAAAGTCACTTCCACTCCCATATTTATTGGAAATGAATCATCGCCTGATTTCAAAATTAAACATATAAAGACAATGTTCTTAATGGGAATTTTCAATGAGAGTAAAAAAAAAACACGACGATAATTGTTCTGACAAATGTTTTCTTCTGTTACATTTTTTCCTCCTTCGTTAAACGAGTTTGAAAATATCCTGAATTCGAAGACACAATAAATAAAGTCCGATCGTGAATCGTCAGCGATAATGTTGCCGCGTCTTGTCGCGACTCGAAGATAAAAATCGTATCGGATAATTGGTCGTCGATTACGTTTGCCATTTAATGAACTGGTTTGCGAATAGTACAATAATGTTAATACGTTTTCAAAATCCTGACACGAGACTTGCCATTAATCTTGAGCCCGTGTATGATCGGTAGATTTTTTTTGTCGATTCCTCTCGTTATAGTAACGCAAGAAACGTCGACGGGAATGTTGTCCAAGGCTTCGAATCGCGGTGGCACGCACGATACCTACTTTCTCCATCGCGCACAGTGCCCAGGCGCGTTCCGTTTAGCGTCGTCTTCCTTCGTCTCGTCACATAAGTTCTTCTTAGCGAAAGATTCCTTCGATCGTTCGGCTCTGGACTCGTGGACAACCCATCAAAGAAAAAGCTGGCTGGCTGCTGCTACGACCGCTCGCACGTACGTGAGCTACGTGATACCGTACCGATTTCCGATTTATCGCTTGGCTTTCCAGTCAACCGGATGTGACTCGCGTTGTACAACCTGGGCTTTTCAACGGAATTGTCGTCGTCATTATTATTACTTAAGGCACCAGTATTTTTAATTCCCTTCCTTTTTCGTAGCTTTGGGAAAACCAGTCGTTTCTGGTCGGGAGAAAGTTTAACAAATGTCTGGTGTAATGTAGATAAAACATTATTGATTGTTTTAGTAAATTGCTTATTCGAATTTAAAATCGATAATAAGTGACATGATTGATGACGTCGAATTAAAACCGAACGGCATTCGTTGAAATTGTAATAATAGCACGTTATTCCGGTAAAAGCCAAATTAATACAAAATGTGATAAAAAGTAATTTAAACACACGGTTTGATTCATTTCCTCTAATCATAGGAATAAAACTTTTGAAATCTATGTTCTTGATATTAATAATAACAATTTATGCAGTTCTCTGAATACACAAAAAAATGCAATGGATATTGGAAACGGGAGAGAGAGAGGGAGTGCTTTTAATTTTTCGTAGCCTCAATTTTCTAGATCGTCCGAAAATAATGATGATCTTTATCTCTAATGAAATTAGTCCTGCTTCTCGAAACGCGTCGATAGAGGTCCTACCGTGAAATTACTATAATAGGGCGGCAGATATATACACACACCTACGTGACTGCAGGTACATAAGACCGTAACGATTTCATCCTTCCGTTGTTGTTGTTGTCGCGGCTTCAAAAACCGATATGGAGAGAGATCCGAGCTGCTCTGCTCCGAGCAAGCCGGCCTAAATAAAGTTGGCTCTTTTTTGCCAGAATTCAAAATTGCGGTCGTAAAGAAAGCAAGGGAAAATTAGCCGGCTTTATATTCTAAGCCCGAGGGTTGTTTCTATACCTTCGAGAGAGCGTCTTACCCCGACAGAGGTCGACGAGGAACCGAAAAGACTCGCTCTATAGACGATACCCGCTGCCCCCAAGGCTGCCTTTTACTATATGTATTATCTGTCTTCGATAATGATATTCATTTACTATTTTATAAGTAAAATTTCATGTTAATGTTTTATTTTAAGTTAGTTAACTTTATGCGGCAGTGAAGCGAGATTAACAAAATTTTCATCGTAGATTTCAAATATTTATCATTATGCGCGTCTGTGTGTGATATTATACTTTTTTCTCCTTTAACGGAGACGAGAGTATTTATTGAGAATCAGTTGTGCAAATATTGCTGCCAATCTGCTGCTAACGAAGGCGCAAAGCATAACTTTTAAAATGTAGATTATAGGAATATAATCTCCTGTTAATTATTAAAATAAGTCAAGAACACCTATCCTTGACACGTTTTTTTCTCGCACGAAATTTCTATTCAGTAGCGTGACTAAAGTAGGAATCCGCCATGCGTTATAATTTATAAATTACTATAATCATATATAATTTGTATAAACTGAATTCATTATGAAAACAAATCGTTACGCATTTCTACAATCTCATGACTATCGTAGATCTTTTATATTTATATTTGTTATGATTAATTTAATTATTCCAGCTTCTAAACACGTTTATCATTATGTTTTCTTTACTCACATAATATATCAGTTAATTTGCACTGAACATATTAAACCTTTCTTTTGCTTTGCTTTAACCCATTCGATGGTAAAAAGTGTTTTAACGAAATAAGTCGTACAGTCGAGTGGAGACTTAATTATGATCTGCCAAGACGAAGTCAGACCATAATTCATATTGGTTCGGTAATAACATCCGATAATTTCCGATTTCTTGAATTTTTCTCTTAGTTAAAAAATCTCTTTTTCTGTTCAGTCGAAAATCGTCGTTGGCTCGCAGTCGAAATGGGCCCATAGGCTCGGCGGCTCGTTCCACTGGAAACAATTGCTGCCGCCGGGCATCATTTACATCATAAGCAATCATAATGATCGAATTTTCGGCGAACGACGATGATCCAACGAGTGGAACGAGGGGAGCCAATTCAGAAGTGAGTACCCACTTACCGACTACGGACTAAGGACTGCGCACGAAAATCCTGACCCTCCCTCCTCGCTCTCTTCCGTCCCTAACATCTTTTTCTCTCCCTCTCTCTCTCTTTCTCTCTCTTGCGTTACATCGCTTCGGGCTACCGGCGTTTATGCCAACTGGCACTCTTCTTCGTCCTTACGTCGTCGTTTCGAAAAAGGTAATCGCCCCAATAGCACTAACCACGGGACACGCTTGCTTCTTGATTTTATCCTTCCAAGCTGGACCCTTACGAGTAATTTCTCTCCTCTTTTTTTTTTTTTTTCGTTCATCCTTTCCCAAGAGTGCTAAGGGTTATTTCAATTTCAAAACATACTTGTGCGAATTGCGCAAATGTCCCATATAGTCCACGATAAGTTTTATTGCATCTCCTTGGTACAATTTAGTTACTCACTTTATGTTGATTCGAGTTAGAAGGATCAGTCAGCTGTACCCCGATCCAATTTATAAATTTCAGGATCAAAATAAATATCCTGACAAAATCATTTGATATATTGCTGAGAATAAAACAATAATTGTCAAGTTGTACCAATTTTCATTCAGTTAGATACTTTTATAATTTTACAAAAAAAAAAAATTATTATTATCTCAAGCATACCGAAAGTACTTTATAATAACAGTATATATATACACGCCAGTTTAAATTAACCCATTGAGGTGTTGTGTGATTACTAAATGATGGATAATCTAGTCTGTCGAGTTCATTTGTCATTCAACAATGTATTCCTTTTATCGCGAGGCGATGCAGTTCTGATCTTTGCACAAAGATTTCGCCCTGTATTTTCCAACGAGATTTGAGGAGAGACAGTGCGCGCTCTGTGTTGGCCTCCACTAGCGTACTCTTCTCGTATAGGTTCAATCAGTATGCGAGCCACGGAACACGGCTCGACCCGCTCTCCTCGCGTCCCTCGCCTCCTCGTTGCCCGAACCAAAACGTAGGCTGTTTCGGAGAGAGTGTTTCCACAGTAATGCCGAAACAGTATTGATTGCATCCTGCCTAGCAAGCTTAGCCCTGCCACCTATTTCCATTGTACACCATCACGATTCAATCCTGTCTGTTTTTTTTTCTCCTCGTGTCATTTCAACGAATCTGATTTTCGTCAATAGTATTGATAAACTGACCATGAATGATTTTTAATGTTCTTCCTCCGAAAGAAATTTCATTCTCGTCGTTATCAAAAATTTTCTTCTTACAAATGGTTTTTTTTTTTTTTTTTTTTTTTTTTTTTTTTTTTTTTTTTTTGTAGAAATGTACATTTTCTTTCGTCTAAAAGTTAATTTCATCATATCTAACAAGAATCACAACGATACTCATTTGGTAGTTATTGGTAGGGTTTCTTATTCGATTCCTACAATTGGCAATATCTGTCCGAGGGACAGTCAGAATCTGACGACTGTGGAATCCGTTCAAGGGTTGTACTAAAGGGTAGTAATGACGTAACAATGGCCTCAGAGGGTAGTTGGCGGCTCGCGGATCGACGTAGGGAACATCAGCAATTCCATTTCGAAGGATTGGCTTGGCCTGGTCCGTTACTATACGGTAGATAATTAGACGGGTAATCGAGATGGGTGGAGTTCCGAAGTATTACCCAGCTTTTCCAGAAGATCGGTAGACTAAGTTTCGGAACGAGGGTGCCTTTCTCCCTCACGTTGAATGTACTCTTGAATGGTCCTTCCATTTTCTTGCTTCGAGATCTTATCCAAGTCAGCCGATAGCCATTTCTGACAATTATCGCTATTAAGACGAGTTCAAGTTCTTAACAACCTTCTATATTAAAAAGGGTTACTTTTCCATTTTGACAAGTATAATCAACTAAACTCACTATAGATGATGTAATCTTGCGTTAAGCTTTGTAACAGCCAAAGTTCAATCGAATTAACTGTTAACTACACGTAACTTGATCAATGCCACGCTAGTTTCTACGAAGTTAGCTAAATTAGAGGCAAAATTATCCAGAAATAAATGGAAGTTTAAACTAACAAACGATACTGCAAAGTTTTATGAATGCAATTAACAATATAATACAACTTGTTCAATAACCAGACTGCATCACGTTGTCCTGTAGGCACTGCTAACAGTCATCGTGACGTCTTAATAAAAAATTCATAAACACCAAGTGTTAAGGCTCAATTAAAGCTTCATATTCCTGTCGTGTTCAATTAGGTGAATTTAATCCGATTATATTGACCAACGTCGTACTGGCAATGGTAGTCATTGAAGGTTTCCCATGAAACCTACTGTCTCGTGTGTCTTAGGGATTTTTTTGTTGGGCGGTGTGGGGTGGTTTTGTGACATAATGAGGCGGATCGACTGCCGTGTATATTACCATTACAATGGTAATCAACCCCTGGATACTGGCGGCAGGCAGCCACGCTTAATACAATTGATAGACGATAGAAATTTTTCGTAGGAAAACGGAAAAAATTGGGGTGACGTCGCGTTAAAAGAGAAATGAAGTCTGGCTAAGGAGAAACTATGTGAACGAGAAAAAGACCATAAGGGGGATATGGCGGAAAGTGAGGGCCAGTCACACCAAACGGAGCTTATTAGCTCGCAATGTGATCTATTTGCTCTTGTACTTGCATAAAGAACAAACGATATTGCGCCACTGTGTTACGAAGAAGGGCATTATTGCCCAACAGGGACTTCGAGTTACGTCGTTCAATTTATGGAACATAGTTATAACAGTCATACATCTCTGTGATCCGTATGTTTCTCAATTGATGTCAGAGTAATTTTATTTTTTATTAGCATTAATGATCGAATATTCGAAGAATTTTTCGAATGAAATTTTTATGCGATGCGAATGTTTTCAGGTAAGTGAAGCAATTGCATTTCATTAGCAGAAGTTCATCATCGTTGAATCGTTGTTGATATTGTTCAAGAACTAATCTGTTCTTGAATGCATTTGACCTCGTGCAATGTTAGTCTATGTCAAAGGATTCTCGAGAATTTCGTCACGACAAACACGGCATCGTAATCGAACATCTCAAGTATAGAATGTTTATGCATGTATGCGTGTATGTTGGTATTTTGGAGTTTCGGTATCTCACTGTTCGAAGACGCTGCTATCAAAGGCAAGCTTCACTTTACCTTGTTCGATTAGAATTACCTTTCCAAATGTGCATTTATATTCAAGAGAAAATACTTAATCTTTTAATGATTATAAATATTTTTTTTTTTTAAATTAATTTAATTATAAATCTCGTATTTTTATCGAATTCGAAGATAAATAATTAAATAGAAACGACTGGTGACAAAATGATGCTATGACCTCTAACAGTGAAACGCCATTCGATTGTCATGTTTTACTATCCTCGATTGTAGATATTGTTTAGCAGCCAGAGGATTCAAATGACTCTGATTCACGCGATCGACTTCCGTTCATCGTAAATCTGATGATTGAATTTCTATCGATTCATTGTCTTATTTGTCAAATAAATATAATTTTCACAATACAACTTGCTTACCATTAACTTTCAACTCTGATTATTTTATATATATAAAAAAAATGAAGATAACTTTAATGTTTTGTTTCACTTCGAGTACTGAAACCGGATTTATATTATCCCGAGCATTATTACGGCTAAAACTATTCTTAAAGAGCAATCAAATTTCTGATACGTGTCTATTAATATTTGGATCAGTCGAGCGGAGAAACGTGATGTATAGCATCGAAACGCTTTTGAAAAATCCATAGCGTGAAGGAATACACGTGGAGTAGAATACAATGGCGTATCGTGAAAGAGCCATGTAGGGTAGGCAGGACGAACGAGCGAAGAGGATAGACGAGCAGGAGCTTGCGGCGGTCCTTGCCCTGAGAACGTGCTTTGAGTGTCAAAGTTTCCAGCATGAGGACGACCGACAGACCGACGTAGAATACCAGGACGATGGCGCACCAAGGTCCTCCGCGATCGATAGTTATGTGTCAACGAAAACACTTGATGCCTGGAGAAACTTTTTATTATATTTCAGATTTTGCGGGACTCGTTTCGCACATGCTAAACCAAATCCGTTAGGAAATTATTTTCAGTGAAAAATTAACAAGCATTGTTAAGGAAAAGGTAAATCAGAGTCAGAAGAAAATACAAATCGAATTATTAAAAGCTTTGAAAATCTTTATCGAGTTTCGGATCATCTGTAGATAGCAGTGGACGTGACGAAGGGAACGATGGTGTCGAGTGATCTCTATCTTTCGGCAACGACGAGCGGTTGCACCCGTCCTCAAGAGCGTGAAATGAAATTTGACAGATCAGAAGCGCAACGTTCCCCTTCGTCACACTTTCTCTTTTTAGTGTGCTTCGAAAGCTCTAAAATGGCGCGTATACGCTTTCGCACCTCCAACGATGGCCCAGAGGCATCTTTGCTCGGCCCCCAACACCTACCACCCGCCAGGAATACTGCCAGCTCAGTTGGTCCATAGCAGCCAGCACCCTTTATACAATTCTCTTTTATCTGTTGCCTCCCTCCGTCCGGTCCTATTCCCTGGGGTTATGCTACGAGTGCCACTCTTTTTACAAATACATCACACCTTTTTACAAATACATCACACAGTTCCCTAGTTCCGGACATTACGCTTGTATAAGGTAGGTGTCGCATTTGCCTTCGTGAGTTCGGCACCACTTAACGCGCGCTTGGATCACCGAGCAGCACCTATTTCAGGAGCCATCTACGAGTGTCGTCTTAGGAGGGTCGCACAAAGTGGCCCGGGGCATTTGCCTTACGTCGGACCTTGGAAATACAAGGCGTGACGAATGACACCCAATAAAAACGATTGAAAAGATCCGGGGTATGGGAGGTTACGAATAATACCAAAATGCCAATTGGCAGTGAAAACAAAGGGAGTCGCGACACGAGATATAAATGTCCTTTTATTTTTGTTATAAGACGTCCTTTGATTTGTTCTCTGATCAAAGCAGACGAGGACTGGTTCGTTCGTTGGGCAACAGCTGTCCCTGCATCAAAAACAAAATTATACTCACATGATAGATGATCTCTATTAAGATCTTATCTGCCCACTGAAAGTGTCTGTGCGTACGCCTAGCCGCATCAGTACTTTGATGTTACAATCAGTCGTGGTGCCAAAAGCCCTCACGCAACAATAAACAGATGAATATCCTATTGCTTTCAGACTATCGTGTTACTTTCGCATTACATTCAGTTTCGCAACATTTGTCAACGGGTATTTTTAAACGATAAGGTATTATTTAAAAATTAAAGAACATTTTTTTCTTATTCTTCTTCGAGCGTTCTTGTAACGTGTGCCACTTGAATATTTCGTCGCCATCTTACCAAAGTGGAGTGGCAATAATTCAGAGAACTTCTTTTTCTGTCGTCGTCTTCTTAAAGGCTATCTCGTGTTTCCTCGTTTTTCTCCTATTCCATCTTTCAGGTACTAGAGAATCCAGGTCCTTAAATGACGAAAGGCGAGAAAGAACGCAATGCCGAAACGTAAAATTGAAAAGTTTGACGTACTCGAGGTTTATGGGAGTTTTAGAACGTAGTAAAGTAGCGCGTTATTCCTCGTTCCGGAGGTCGTTATATTTTTCTATCGCATTCTGCGAGCTTTCGCGGTGGGTTTTTGTCATGGCGCTGTTTTCAAGGCGTTTTTCGCTCGACCGAGCTCAAGGCTTTATGGTAAGAGACTGTTTTCGTCACCTTTATGTGGACGATATTTTTTTAATCGTACGATTTGTTAGTGTAATTTGTCACACTGTCATATTTTTTTTTTTTAATCGCAACTCTTCTCATTTCAAGCTTAATTTGTATTAGATTACCATTTGATGAAAATAAAAAAAAGTATTTATTGACTTATAACGATTGCATTCCTCAAGAGATAATCAACGAATTCCAATGTGACATACCGCTATGACTTAGTTAATTGTATGGTGAATTTTTGAACCCCTTTCGCCAGGGAATCCAGGCAGAAAGAGAGCGACGGTTAGAGAGAAAGGGTTTTAGAGATGAAGTTCGAATTGGTAATGAAGCGCCTCTGGCTAAACGAGTCGTCGCCTCTGCTTTGGATATATTTTATTGCGCGGCCGGTCTAGTTTATTATCGTCTCACCCCTGTTCTGCAGAAGAACACCCCATTCAGAATCGTGCCTACTTAGATCAACCCTTTACTCGCGCCTGTAATGCCCAGCAACACCAACCCCCGCAGAACAGTGACACTCAACGAGCCGTGACTTATACAATCTATTTAGAAAGGACATTTCCTTATCTACATTTCCTTTCAATAAAATTTCCGCAAACAAAATATAAAGATAGATATAATAAACGTTACTATTTTTGTTGGTAATGTTCGGATATACTTTCCCTGACTGGAAAATTATCATATTTCTTGTTAAAATTTGCTAGCTTATTGAAACTTTATATTAGAAAAAATACTAATTTTTCCCCGAACAGAACGTAATTTTCCAGAAAGGGAAAGTATATCCTCACTTTACTAACAAAGATGATAAATTATCTAAAATTTTTTTCTCCCTGTAAATTTCATTTAGTTGATAATTTAATTAATGATTTTTTGACATTAATATATATCCAGTTTATATCATCGAAATCTACGTTTGTTATTTTTGGGAAAGCAATAGAGCCCTGTGATTAATAAATGGCATCCACTAAATAAACGAGAAGGCAACGTTTTGAACCTTGTTGAAATGTACTTTTTACGAGAGGATATCCATTTTCTGCAGAAATCATTCAGCATAATGTTTACGGAAGACGTTTTGATACAGCAGCCAAGAAAGGAGATTGGGGAGCTCTTACGAGCAGAACCACGAGACACATTCTTGGCAGCTCTCTCAGCGCCGAACGACATGGTAACGAGTGAATTTATGCGGGCCAAGCGTCAGGCGCGGTTAATCGGAATCCGCGATGTCGTCGTAACCGTAGAAACCATCGTCTTAGCGGGCATCGGCATCTGTTCGCGAAGGAATTACGAGGTAACTTTGTCTCCTAAGATAACGACAGTGTTCGCGACGTCGAGCGCGGAGCACAGAGAGTGTGCATGATGGGTGAGCTTGAGTTTCCATTGGGGTGCTTCTTGCAATATCAGCTTCGCGTATTTCCCTTTCGCTCTTTCTCTATTGCCATTTCTCTCTCTCGCTCTCTCTGTCTCCTTTAGTGTGTAAAGCGAGGATCAGAACACGTTGAGTCTTTCGTTTGGGAGACGGAGCCCTACGAGTCGTAGAGCATACCTACTATCATCCACAGATAGTGGTTCGCTCTCGTGGTACTGTGGGGTGTCGCGAGCTCATGCATATTCAGCGAATGCATCACCCGTCCTTCGGCCAGCCCTCGGTCATCTATTGACCAGACTTCCCCGAGGACAATCATAGCGCCAAAGTGGACCAAACTTTTCCCGAACGCTTCCTAAACTCAAATTACAGAGCAGTTTCAGTGAACGATTGATTCCAGGCGTTTTATCAATACTGGAAACTGTGTATTTGTCGCGTACTGTTATTTCTTTCAACTACAATCAATTATATCAGGTTTTATTAATACTTCACAAAAATCAAAGATTTATTACGCTCCAGTTTTTTGTTTATCGATGAAACGTATTCAATCTTTTGAACATTATATTTAAAACAAAATGTTCATCATCATTATGGTTTATTACAAAGTTTGTATTATTATGTCGCGTTGGAATATTAATTTCAGGGAGAGAGCTTTGAAGATCTTCAATGAAGAGCAGGGTACTTACATTGAATGAAATACCTTTATCGTTACAATATCACGAAAATCACATTATTCGCACTACGTGTTTCGGTGCGTCGTCTCATAATTGGACCACTATATTCGCCAACGGCCAATACGACAGCTGGTATTTACATAATAATTCGAGCCCGAGGAACGACACGTAATTGATATAAATATGCCGGCGACGAAGGCACCGACAGACGAACGGCAGACCGTGGCCGCTGGCCAGCCATAGTATCCATGAACTGACTCCGCATAACTTAGCATAAGTAATAAATAATATTGTGAACACGTGCTAACGTAAATACGCAAGCATCATTAATGGTCCGTCTACAACTCGAATTATACACACTGACATTCGGATTAATCTGTGCTCGAAAAGAGAAAACCATGGGATCGATAATGCTCAAGTTTAAAAATTACAATAACATCATTTGCATCTGAATAATCTAATGTACCATTTATAACAGTGAATACAATTTTGTGCTCAGGGTCCAATTCTCCAGACAGTGCAGAAATTTGGTTAAGCATAAACCGCAAAGCATATCCCTCCGCGAATAATCTTGGGCGCACAGTTCAGAAACCGACTCTCGGCAATTAGGTCGGCCACATTTGACGCCGGTGAGTTGAGTTTAGATACAGTGGCACCGTTTGAAATGTGTCCAAAAAATTTGACAATAATTCAGCGGCGCTTTAACCGGCCGCAAAAAAAATGCATTCCCCGATCGGAGGACCAGGGAAAAGAAAAAAAGGACTAAAATGCATGTCCCCGGACGGTCGCAAATATCCTTAACTGACGTCGTTCATCACGCGATCCGAACGAATAACGACGGGAGCAGTTCTCGCGCCTCGTTGGCAAGTACTTTGTGAATTTCATCGTACGCGATGCGGGACGCCTACTCTCGGATCCCTGATATACCGTAGCCCATTACTTCTTCGTTCGTCCATAAATAAGCCCGCATTAACGTGTAGGCAGTAAACATTCAATAAATGGCCGAGATCCGTTTACGGAAATGCGTTCGACCGGGGACAATTTTGAGGGTAGCGAAGAAGATGACGACAACGACGAGCGCGACGTGGGGTGAGCTTAACTGCAGTTACTTATTCCGAAAGAGATGTGCCGCGGCCAAGTTTCGGCCGTTTCACATGCGCCCGTCAGTTCGTAAGTTAGGATAATGGCGCCCGGCCATCCCACCGAAATGGTTCTGCATTATCGTTTTGCCAGAGCAATGTAGCGCCTTTTACCGACACCAGGCAGGATTTCCGCAATCGATCATTGATATTCAGAATGAAGAACGACATCGCGCGATATCGCCGGGCTACTGGATCAGAAGCGGTTTTACGAGCGATTATCGTGCATTATAGCGCGAGCAAATATGTTGTTATTCGTTGCCAGGAGTTATTTATTATTGCTACTCCTCTTTCGTTATCGCCGCTTGAAACAATTTTTGCGTTTATCGGTACGTTCGGAGGACTTTTAATCTCGGTATTAAAGTGTTTCTCTTCGAAAGTAATTCGAGTATCTGGACGACTTAATTCATAATGCTTAGATGAACCAACTTTGAGAGATGTTTTTTTTTTTTTTTTTTTTTTTTTTTTTTTGGAGGGTGGGGGGTGAAGAATGCAGATAATGAAATCGGAGGGCCCTGAAAGTGGTCGTCGTGGCGGTTTATCGATGTGCATTGGAGTCAAGTAGGCCGTTAAAAATGTTAAGAGGCACGAAAAGAAAGCTGCCGATATTCGGTCAATACTACTTCTTCTTCGTCTTGTTCTTCGTCTTTTATCTTCGACAGGCAGTGGAGTTGAAATATGCCGCGCATCGTGAGCAGTTAGTTTAATATGCAAATGGGCGCAGATAACGGGCCGATCCGCGAAGAGCGGAGAAGGCTAAATCGTGATTCCGGTAGCCGTGTCTACCCAGCCCAGCACGATTCACCAGACGCTGGGTCCAAAGCGGACCCCTGTTTCTCAGCGAGGGAGGACTTGCTCTCGCTCCTGCACGCTCAATTGAGAGATAAGGGCCCCGTGCTTAACCTCCATCGCCGCTCAAACTACGATCTCTTGCCGATCATGTAATGACGTTCCGCGTCTTAATCTGACGTCCAATGTTCCATACAAATAACGTCGTCTCGTTACAACGGTCCAAACGCGAAATATCTTTTTATGATTTCCAATTTTTGTCGATTTTCCTAATGGAGAAAAGGTATGTACATTATTTTTTAATGCTAATCTTAAAATATTTTATGCAATAAGATCAATGATCTGAGATTTAGTTAAGTTTCAATATTTCCATTTGAAACTTCAGGAACAATTGAAAAAATGTCGTTTGAAATATTTTTGCGTAAAAGAATAAGAGCGTGTTTTCGAGAAAAGGATATCGTGATAAAAAGAAATTCATGCCTGCATCCTCGGTTAATTCCGAAGATGCGAGCGTGTCGTGCGGAGGTGTATCTTCTCTCCTCTATCCCAACATCACCCTTCCATGATCATTCTCGTGGAGCGTGATCAACGCTTCGGAGGTGGTGAGAAGCGCAGAAGTGGTTGGTCGGTTGTGTCTGGTCCCGAAGAAAAGAACCATAACGTCGTGGCCATGCTGATATTCAGTGTTCCTTTTCGAGTGTGGTGGTAACCGTGTGTACAAGACAGCGTCGAGTCAGGTAGACAAGGGACTCGGGGAGGGGGTCGGTATCCAAGGTAGGTAAGCGCTTCATTAGGCCGCGAGAGCTCCCTAATTACACACGGCCTCATTAGCGGCTTCCATTCTCTCGTCTTCTCTGCTACGTACCATCCAAAACCTCTTCGTCTCTCGTCGGGTTATCTTTCTCTTTCGCGAGTGGGTAGAAACGTTGGAAAGAGATGGACTCGAAGACAGGACAGTCGGTTAGAGAAGGTACGAAATATGCGTCGTGTTCTCTGACGCCGCAACGACCGACTAGGTTGTCTACAGAGCAACTTGCAAACCGCCAAATACCATATGCTAGTCCTCCGAAACCTTACACAGTCTAGCGCGCCCGAAATTATTTCTTTCCGAGGAACAATTTTGCTAATTACGGTGGTTCAACCTTCCTACATGATTTAGTAATCATTCTAATTGTATATCATTTAGATCCACTAATATGCGTTTAATTATAAAACAATGAATTTTGATATTGGAAGAAGGATGATTTTCAACGGTTTCGTTTCATGGTGTCATCTGTTTGCGTGAAAATTTTAAATTTATAAAGCATTTATTAAAGTAAACGAAATCATTGATTATTCCATTAAATGATGCGACAGTTATGATATTGCCATGGAAAATGATTTTATATGGTATTTGAAAAATGGACGTGTTGATTTCGAATTGTCATCTACTGATTTCAATGATAACGAGGAATGAATTTCATTTCATTTATTTCTGTCAGCAGTGAAGCACAATTTTAGATTAGACGAATCATTTTTTCATCATTTTAAAAGGACGAAGAATGAATGATCGATAAATTGCGATTAAACAAATGAATACATTATCATGGTCTTTTTCACGTTCATGAAATTCGATAATTATGATTAAGAATCGAATAATTGTGAAATCAGAATTCGATGGAAATATTGAAAGACAAATTGTCGTGCTTTACGACGATAATATTAAACGACGTTAGATCAGATGAAGTGGAATGCTTCATCATAACCTATGTACATTCATCATAGAGGCGAGAATCTCTAAATCCCAAAGCATCGCGGCGTGACTTCAAAGGGGTGGGTGTGAAACAACATCAGGGATATAGTCTCAGCTGAAGGGTGAACCCAAGCAATTCGTATTAATTAACCTTTTCGACACTTTGTAAGTTCTGTGAAATATTTATGACTATTCAAAAACAGCTTACAAATTTTCCACCATAATTCCAACATCAACTATTTTCAAAGGTTGCTTAAGAAGAACCATTTTTGCTTAGATTATTTTTAAGCAAAAGATGAGATTTTTTAATTTTTATTTAATATTATATATGTAATTTACATAGCTAATTAAATTAAAAAAACTTAACGAATTAATATTTTTAAATTATTAAATTTAGAGCACATGGACTATGAAAATTTTGCAATAAACAATATTTTTTTTTGAGATCTCATTTTATTAGATTGCGAAGATAATTTTTGTCAGTTACGAAGGCAGAAAGATATAAAACGAGTTTTTCAAAAGAGCATAATCTGATTGTACACTGTACAATTAATCCTTCCACTAGACTTCATAAGAATAGCTCTTATACACAAATCCTCCCCTTTTGCTGGACGGACCAATAAAAAATGCCCTCACCCTCAATCAAAGAAAGGGACGTGGTAAATTCAGTTTAGATAGCACCCCAGCATTTCAACATTAACGATTTGAACTGGTACTGAAAATCTCATTAAGGGTTAACTTTCTTCATAGGACCATCAATTATCGGACTTTGAATAGTAATCCTCCCACAATGATTCATTGAATACATTTAACATCATCATAAATAAGTACCATCAAAAAATTTAGACCATGGTCCAAAGTAAAGTGTTCAATCGTCGGTCCAACTTTTTGCCATTAAAAATAGGCGGCTTTTACCGTACGTATTAGAAAACACATCGATACGAACTGAGGCATCGTAAATTTAAAATGAAATCTTTTTTTCCTCCGCTGCCATATTAAATCTTGAACGGCTGCAGTAGATATTGCATTCTATAAGAAATAATTGTACATCATCGTCTACGTCAAGTTGCCAATGCTGTCAAAATAAACGGCATGGAAATATGAAGAAATACGATGATGGTGGTGCCCACCATCGTACGATACACGTGGACATTTTGCAGCGGTTGATCGATGCCCGTCTACCGGCAACTCGTTCATTCGTTCGTTCGTTGGAACTGAATGCAATCGCGAGCCCGCGAGTAAAGCCTCGCCGGAAGCGGTTCATCACACGACCACGTGACCACTTGACGGTCCGGCCTTTGTTCCGCGCGATCATTAGTCTGTCAATATGCCCAAACGACGCTCTCTCCCTATACGCCCTGTACGTATCTACCTGCACAATGCATCCATTGTCTTCCTCGCGCGTATTATACACCCCCATTATGCACGTAGGCGCGTGCATGCGTGAATATGCGCACGCACATCCACAAAAAAAAAAAAAAGAAAAAATTCAACGTCCAGCAGACAGTCATATTTATATTCCCCGGGTTGATCTTTTTTAAAAAGACAAATTATTTTTCCGCGAATTATACATGCATGAAAAAAGAAACTTCATCATCTGCTTTTTAATGGACAAATTTTTTTCTCCGCTTCATTTAATTTCTTTATAGCTCTTTTTTTTTCTAATGCTTTTTGTTTTTCATTCCTTTTCGTAGTTTGATGAAATATTAAGTTCCCCATCGAAATGATGATGAACGATAAAATAATTTTTTTTCAATGTAAAACAAAAATTTCCTTTTGTAGGATTTCAGTACAGTTGAACGTTGATATCACGTGAAAGTTTGTTCAGTTTTAAGTAAGACCGTTGAGATAAAATTTAAATTCTCGTGGAACAAAATTGTAAGCCTCTCCTTTCCGGATTTCTGCTACGGCAGAAAGCAAAGGTCTTTGCTAATAATTTGTTCATTTGCAAAACGCAGAAGAGTAGGAAATTGCCGTAAATCACGTCGAAGTTCATTGAGTAATCCGCTGGTGTTAATGTCCCCACGTATCCGAGCTCTCTTACGTCGACGTCGTCGACATTGCGAGGATCCTTCGTTTATCCTGAAAGCACCCCATCGCGCACATCAACCCCAAGCGACGTAATAGACGAGAGAGAAAGGGAGGGACTGTGAGGAACCCGAGGAGCGGAGTGCGCTAAATCCAGATATATGATGCGCGCCCGTGACATGCAAATCTCGTTAAAGCCCAGCGCCATTACGTTTTCAAATCTTTAAAGTGTGTTTAGACAGCCGCCGCCGTCCGCACCCCCGGAACATATTTCCCTCTCACATCGTGTCGCTGACACTTTTTAAATGACCAAAGTGCATCGTTTTTCATTACATCAATCTTTAATCCCGCAATATTTTTTTCTTGCTTAGATTTAAACATGTTTTTTTTTTTTTTTCTTTTTGTTATCGCAGATTTATGGTTACCTCAACAAAAAATATGAAGGGAAATATGAAAATCTCCCTCGAGACCTGAGAATCAATCATTGTAAATTTCTTTGAAAACCAGTCCTGACAACGACACTTTCCGCAGAAATTCTGAATTCTGGTTTAATAATGCAGCCGAGTTGGCGATCGAGTAAAATGTAAATCGGGATCGCGAATTCGCATGTCGGTAACTCGTTAATGCATCCCTCTACAGGTCGCACGTGCGTGCCAACGCGTCCTCCTGACTCTCGCGGCGCTCGTTTTGCCCTGGAATCGAATCGAAGACGACGAAGGACAAACCGGACGAGTTTCGATTCGATGACTGTTTGATATCCGCAAAATCACGATCGGAGATTGCTCTCTCCTGGTCGGCCCATCCGATGGAAGATTGATGCCCGTCCTGTCAGCGCAGACGAGTTTTTGTCCTGGTAACAGCGCCACGGTTTATTTTACTAAGGTCTGCAGAATGCGACTGCATCGTAATGCATCAGTTTCAGGGTGTGGAGGAGAGGGCGTTTCTTATAGTCACCGCGTATTTGCGTTTTACGTCTATCGGGTATCCAATTAATACGCTAGACAAAAACTCTTGGACGGTCCATCTTCAAGGGTGGTCTCGATCGAGTGTCAGAGCAACTTTTATTCCAGTAGAAATTTGATTTAGGTCTTCCTCCGGCTTAACGAAAAAGTCAAAAATAAAAAACCGACCGTCGATATATTTTTTTTTCTTTCATGTTTTGTTATATAAAAAAAAAAAAAATCGCTCGCGTTATTCGCTGAGAGAAGAAAACGGCGAGACACAAATCTTCCAAATTGAGTGAAGAATTTCACGAAGGAACGGTTGTCCGCATTTTTGTTGACGTTTGGAGGCGGCGTAAAAAAACGGGGGTTCGAATAGTTGTTGCTTGCCGTCTCTCCCGATTGTTCGAATCTTCCTTCCACGTTGGCCGAATCGGCGAACGATTGCGGAGCCCAATCGATGGCTGATACTACCAATCCGGCGACATGGCCCGAGACAAAGCGATCGTTTCGCGGTATTCTGTTTCTTGTCTCGTTCTCCTTTAGGTCTTTTCTCTGTCTTCCACCGAAGTAATAATGTCCGCACACCCCGTGCAACTGTAGAGAGAAAGGAAGAAGACAAAATAAAAAAAAAAAAAAAAAGAAAGACACGAGGAAGAAAAAAAGAAAGCAGCATTGTCGTTCTCTCGTTATTGTCGTAGGAGCTGTACGACCAGATCTGCGTTCTTCGTTCTTTTATTTTCTGAAAGTCGAGCGATCTTAAGAACGCGAGTATCTTTTCTTCCGATCGTTTTCTACGCTTAACCACCGCTCATATGACTTCATCGTCAAAATAGTTTTCTATCGAAGACGAGCCTCCGATTACAACGAACGTTGGCTTTCTTTGTGTCATCTTCTGATATGGAAATGTCCTATACATTGAATTAACTTGGAATATAAGGTGTATCAAAATTGCCAATTTCATTGTGTACAATGTTTATCTAACAACGAGCGAAAAAAAAAAGCACTGTTCCAATTTTATCGCAATCTTTGATTCGCAATGCTCATTCACCATTTCCCCTACTTTTATCAGATTTCCCATAGTAACACATTTGGCGAAAAAGCAATGCTTTTTCCGATCCCAATTGATAAATATGAGAAGCGTCGTTCGGAAATTTGTTTCACGTTCCACGGCGAGATAAATCATATGCAATCGGTGGTTCGCAATGGAAAGAGAGAATAATTTTGCCGTGAAAGGCGCAACTGGCAGTAAATAATAAATGCACGATGAAAGTGACCATCGCATTTTCAACGGCAGTCCGATACGTAAGCGAGGAGGCCACGACGGAACAATGAGCCCGCGCGCGGGCCCAAGGAGGATTCCAGGGGGATAGGGGAAAAGCCGAGAGAACGACCGACGCCGACACAATGGGGACCTAGTTGGCGGTCTAACCTCTGACCTCAACTCCGCGCCAACGGCGTACACCACAAGGCGCGCACCACGCATTCGCATTCGTCCTCCGGACCGTCCGATTGTGTGCTAATGTTCGCTACTGTTCGCGACCTTATACCAAAAAACACAGCTCCCTCCCATCTCTCGTTCTCTCTCCTATTCTTTTCCCGGATCGCTTTTCGAAACGCTTCGCGTTCCAAACGCGATCGTACAATACGTCAATGCGTCCTTTGCGTATCCGTCTTTTACATTCGTAACCGGATGCGCGACTTTAAGCATTTCCGGCTGGTTGACGCGTCTGGAAAACTTATTTAATTGGATGAGGAAGGAAAATAAGTGATTCTCGAATATGGCGTTGCGTTCCCATATACGTTAGTCGAGGAATTAGTCATTTGTTGTTGTCATTTATAAATTTTTGGATGGCGAATCAACCGTTGACTGGTTTATTAAATAATGCATAGAAAAAAAAAAAGAGACGAGTAAATGTATTCGTGATTTATCATAACTTATTAATGATTGTCTTTTTTTTTTTTTTTTATTTCGTAGGAACATCTATGTCCCCGAATGAGCTGTGACGCAGTGTTTTTCAAAGTCTGGACAGCTTTTCGAGGTAAGCAGGCTTCAGAATAGGAAACGTGACAGGGTGAAGCGTCGTTTCCGATGGCCTTGCACCCGAATTTGAAACTTTCCCCGTTACATCGGTACGCCGCGCAGGGCTGGGACGAAGGTCAGTGTCTGCATAAAAGCACGGGACTAGAGGCTACAGACTGTCGGGTAGACAGCGGAAAAGCGTTTGCTATGCGAGCTGCGCAGAATGCGGCTACGTGCCCTGCCTCGCGAGTCAAGACTCAAATTCAACTCAAACTCTCGGTTCCGATGTGCCTTGTGCCGTGTGTGTTGACTATGTTTTCACTGACTTCGTTGCACTTTTTACATACCGTCTGGGCGCAAAATAATTAAAATCCAAAACATTCTCTACGTTTACTTAGTAAAATAGAAGTCAATATAAAAATAATTTCTTATTAAAAATTTACTTACCCTTGCCGTCGGAAATGCCGCTCCTCCGTCTAAAGAATTCCTCGATGATTTTCCCATTAACGTCGTGCTCTCGGTACAAAATTGTGCTTAAGTTGTGAATTGTCTCATCTCCGACAAACGCATTAACATGTCTGCGACCATAAATAACCTGCAAAGTATGGAAAAACTGTCGTAATTCATACAATAAACCCTTAATGATGCATAATATTGGGATATAAATCAAAGCGAAAAGTAGAAAAACATCGGTTGAAACTTTAATTAATGAATTTATTTCAACGAGAGCGTGTAAATTGTGCAAAACACGAAAAAGAAAAAAAAAAAAAAAGTAAAGCAACTTATTAACGAACTCGGGTCCCTCTCGCAGAAAGTCGTCATCGTGTAGGTATATCAATAAAGTGAATAAAATGCTAATAGAAGTTGTCATAAAATATCGACGTAAAAAAGTTAGCGCGAGAGCTGGTAGTGGCGTGTACCTCTCCGGATATAGCTCCGGCACGTCGTTTCCTCGTTGACAGCGGCATCACAGGGGGTATATACGTCGTATTGACAAATTAAAGCGGGTTTTCACGTGGCGGTTATTAGTACACGAGACACGAATGGCATGTAGGCCAAAAAAAAAAAAAAAGAGAGAAAAAAAAAGAAGAAGGAGACTCCGCTCTCCCTCGGAACAACGAGAATTGACGAGCACGCAGATGGATTTTTATTTGAGTTTAATTATTGTAACGCCGCGTAATTGGCTACTTGTTTTCATGATCGTTTGTTCCTCTTTTTCTTTTTCGCCTCGTCAATACGAGGACGAACGAACAATAATTGCCGTTACATTAATATCAACCCTTTCTCATCAGCAATTATTGCTTTTTAATTATTATATTCATTTTATTTTGTCGTAAATTAAACAAAATCATCATTCCGTTACTAGTTACAACCTCTTTTTTCTTCTGCCAATCTCCAGCGAACGCCGCATTGTGATTATTATCATTATGTATGTACGAACGTCATTCGGCTAAATTAATTATCAGTTGGAATGAGTTGGTTTTTGTTTTGACTCCCGTTCCAGCGTAGTACTTAACAGCTAAAGTTAACCATGAGAAAAGGATTTAAAAAAATAAATAAGGATGATGGGAAAAGGTTTGTTCGTCAGCCTTGGATGAAGGCTGACGTTACATATGAAATAATAAGACAATAAGAAGCATCGTTAAAACGATCGGAACATCATCTTTATCATTTCTCTTAAGATCTTAAGAATTTCATTCAATTAAGCGTCTCCCAAAAATGGAGTTTCGGTGAAATGAAAATGAAATTTGCAGCGGGCGAGATTTAAATTTTCTTTTATCGTGTCGCAGGACCTTTGAGCGTCGGCTTCCGCCGACAAGTTGCACTTTGCATACGCGTACCTTCGTGTACCGTTATGCATTCGCGTGCGGCACTTTCTTCGAAGGATCGTGCGCGGTTAACACGAATTCCTAAGCTCCGTTTCCCCAAGCGGCGGTGGCGGCGAGTTTGGATCAGCTGACTAGCAAAACTGACCTAATTATTATGCATTTATTCGCGCGTATTCAAATGCACCAAGCGAGAGAACCCGAGCCCGTTGTCTGCGACCCTCTCCCTTGCTCCTGATGGCGCCTTCTCTGTCGCGCTTCTAACCGCACGTTCGCGCTGACACAAACAAACGAAGGAGATTCGTTCCGTCTCGCTTTTGCACAGCTACTGCACACGCGCATCGCCAGACCAATCGCACTCTAAGCGCAGTAGGCTTTGCCCCAATGGCCCACGATTTGGCACGTCCTGGCGCTCGCTGCTGCGAGCGATTCGTTAAGATCGATTCTATTAGCAGATCTCTTGTAATATATGCAGGAGAAAACAAAAAACAAATTTTTCTTTTTTTTTTTTTTCCTTTATTTTGTCCGTTTCAGAGTTATGCGAAAGAAAAAAAAAAAAAAGGGGGAAGCGCGGAATACGTTTTAAACCAGGCCAATTTCAGTTGCAAAAAGTGCGACTATCGATTTTCATGTTTTCCACTTACGCTGCGTGTACGTAGTACTTTTTTGCAACTTGTTTTACGAGTTGCTTCATTTTTATGAGGCCGATTGGAATCAATAGACAATGGCCATGCCACTTTTATGGACCTTGAGGATTATTAGTTTTCAATGCCTTTAAGGTTTGAGGTTTGAGGTATTATGTTTAACAACTTGACGTTCAAACATTTGTCATTTCAATTGAAAGTGATTGTTACAGAAGAAATTTTGGAGTTATAATTTATGCAGTTGTAAAGTTTAAACAAATATTTCTGTAATCGTCACTTTTAACACCTGAAATCATGAATGGCGTAACTAATAAATTTTGCAATCTATCTATTTTTTATATATATATATACACGAAAGTAATACTCTACATTTTTATTAAAGTGTAGACTGTCGTTATGAAACGGTATCTCTCAAAGTAGTCTCCCAAGTTTTTATCTTACTATAAAGTGCTATTTCAAGTTACTGACAGAGACGTATCTGTATGGTATAATGTGTCTCACATTTTCCTGTTACTACAAATAATCCATTACATAACAGCACATATTATTACACAGAAAAATTATATGATCATGTCGTTATTAAAGTAACCAATTACATATCAATTAAAATTCATTTCATTCCTTTAATCCAACAGAGCAGCAGTAGCTCTTTTTTGGTTTCATCAACTAAAAGCATAGCGTATTTAAATAAAGAGCGTTTTGCAGCAAAACATTTTTATTGCAACGTTGTGTGTGAATCTCAGATTGGCATTCTATAATTGCATTGCCACGGGCATTGCATTTGCGATGATCCTAAGGAACGGTTTAATTGGTTGTTCTCTGGATTAGATGAAAACGCTAATTATGAAATTATCAGAATGCTTTCGTGAATTTCATCAAAACCTTTTTATTTTTAACGAGAATATTGAATTCTTGAATTCATCAGAATTCCATTAATCTGAAGAATAGATCTAGTTTTTTCATTCGAAATCATCTAAATTTAAAATGATCGTCTATTTAATATCTACGTAAAAACTGACAATAGACGATGGTGATTTAATGAAAGACAAATTTTTGTTGATTGGACATTAATGACTTAAATAAAAACACATTCAAAAAATATGTATTGGTTGTTTCATCTCCAGACAAAGGTATTGATCATCATGAATAACATGAATGGCACCGTGCAAAATTGACGTTAACATGTCTGGCAAGCACCGAAATAAAACATCGTTACGTTTGTTTTAACTTGTTCGCAGTGTCGTAGTTTAGGTACGACTCTCTATATCTAACCGTGTGTAGTTACCGATAATAACTAAATGAACACAATCGTTCCTAAAAATATTATTGTTACCGGAATATTAAAACAGAATTCGTCGGACAGCGAAACCAAAAATAGATAAAAGGGCACGAATTTTTACAAAATTAACTTTGTTACGAGGTTAGTTTCATCGCCTTTTTTTACATTTCGAAAATAACAGGAAAGAGGAAACAGAACAAAAAAAAAAAAAATACGGTTATACGAAAAATCATCGTAATCATATTTTACAGCTGAATTTAAAAATCGCCAAAGAAAATGTTTCTAATAATCAATTGAAACGCTATTAGCTCTCAGACTAATTTGTTTTTTTTTTTTTGTTTTTGGTAAATTTGGATAAGCATAATTTATTTCGTCAACAAAGACATTCGGGGTATCTGGAAATCTTCGGCGTGATTCGAGTCTCGACGAGAGTGTTGACAATTTCGGGAAGCCATCCAAAACACGATCAAGGCACCTCGATAACAGCCAGTACAAAATACCTATCTCGTGTCTGTCCGTCCCTCCCTGGTAAGCGTGTCTATCTGTCGCTCGGTCGATGGTTTGGTTTTGTCCATGGTGGGTATATGACGGGGGTGGAAGAGGGCGCTGCGGAGAGGGGCAGAGGAGGAGGTCGTCTCGGCGCCATGCTGATTTGCATGCGCCGCCATGACGGCCGCCACCGCCGCCGCGGGATTGCGAGAAGGGTGGAGGGTGTAAGCATCGATCGCTTTTGCCCCCTCAACTCCCGCATCCCACCCCAACCCCCGTAACCCCGGTCTGCCCTCTTTGCTGTCGTCTCTGTCGAGCTCGCTCTCGTTGGGAAACTCCGACTCTCTTTACCCTCCTGCTGATGGCGCTCAACTATACCCCCGAGTTCCGACGAAACCCAGCCCAACCGACACTCCAACCTCCAAACTAGAAAGCTCTAACTTTCCTTGCCCATTTTGACCCTTGGATACAAACTTATTATATTGTGCTGGAATTGTTTTTTTTTTTTGTGCTCTTTCTTTGTTTCTTTCCTCTTTTCTCTTTTGTATTAACCGCAGTGGTATGCTTTTATTGATATTATTCAATGGTTTTATAAGGTTATAACTGGTCAACTGAATTTCGTTGAGTGTAATTTTGAAAAAGTACCCGAGCAGAATTTATGGGATTTGAAAGATCGAAACTGCCCTAATGGAACAAACGTTTCTCGACGTTTACAGATAAAATGTTCTTAATGCAAATGAACATTTTGAATATTGGAAATCATAATTTCTCTGAAAAATTAGTTGAGTTACGATTGATTAGATACTTTTAAACTGAACGTATTAATTTACTCTCTGTTTGAATAGTCAAAGTCCACCTTATACAATTAAAAATAGTAAACGTCACTACTTACTTTATCCGGTGAAATACAGTTTGCATAAAAAGTATTATCAGATGACACGTATATCCTTTATCACTGGAAAATGGCATTAAACTGATGTAAAGAATACGCTTATTGTTATCGTGTAAATTTTATACACCACCGGAAAATTTATATGTTACATAAACTTTATATATATATACATACTTTTTTTATTGATATTGAATTCAAGTCAAGTGATTCTTATAAATAATGTCATGAAAAGTAATTTAAAGAGTATGAGAAATTTATATATAATTTATATATAACATAAATGCCTTTACCTGAAGATAAAATAAATAACTGATAATCGCGTGCTAAGGAATTAAAACGTCGTGGAAAATA
>JABFQA010000022.1:0-39209 GCA_022817065.1 Probaryconus sp. ZL-2020
TGTTTTTTTTTTTTTTTTTTTTTTTCATCAATTCTAATTGTTCGATGATTTAATCGATGAAAAATTCAGACAAATGATTTACTGAAGAATTTTTGAAAATAATCTCTATAAAAAAAATTCTTTGAAAAACTTCAAGCACCTCATAAATTTGGTTTAGCTCTAATTTATTGACACGTCGCTAATTCAAAAATTTGACGATGACATTACTTTCAATTTGAAAGAAAAAAAGTCAATAATTGACACCCGTAAGGCATTTGTATTACGTGTCGTTCGAAAAAAAAAAAAAAAAAAAAAGAGGGGCAATTTGGTTTTGTCCGTTGGGTAAAACGAATGAAATGTATCAGCAATCGTGGCGTTATTATATGCTCGCGCAACAAGCGTGTACGTCGCAGCCGGCCTGAATGACGTTGGTCCGCCTGCAGCTTCAGGTGGCTCGGCGTGTCTTTCTTTTGTGTACAGGGGTGCATATATTACTTTCGTCGTCCCTACTTCGCGGCACCCACACCGCAAAGACAGGTGTTACGGTAGTGCTCCGCGGCGAATTTTATCACCCGCTGAAATTTATTTCCAACGTGCCGCATTCATTGCAACGCGTCATCTCTTGTCATTAGCGCACTCTATCGTAAATAGAGACTCGTTAGGCTCCTGCGGGCTGACAAAAGCGAAACGTCAATTAAACGTAATGGAACTGCCGTAATTCCCGAGCTCAAAGAACGCCATAGAAAACCACGAGAGCCATTCTTGTGCGTTCGTCATCGTAAAGTTGCGTGATCGGTTTCAACGACGATCGCGTTGTTTATAGGAACGCTTTTGATTGAGAAGGATTTACGATTTCAAGCAAAACCGCGCGCGGATAGTAAGAAACCGAAGACGCTCGAGGTTCTTGTTTCGGTCTTATTTTGCCGCGACCGTCGGAATACTTTGACGTCACAATTACCGATATTAAAAGTGCCCCTCGGGGCACATGAATGATTATTAAAGTTGAAAAGAAAATCTGGCGCTTTTTTAAATAAAGAGTTGTCGTTAATTTTTAATTCGACGATTTAACGATCTGAATGTGAAAGCCTTGAGGAACGATTCATGCGTCTGGAAACAACAAAGTTGATACTTTATTTAGATTTTATTTGAATAAAAACCTTGTACGGTACACGTGACGGTATGTATCGTCCGGAGACGCATTCTCGCGAACTTCTTCTTTTCCAAACCCCTACTATGTTTCTGAGACTGTGAAATAAGTTAAATTGTCAGAATATTTTGCCTCGTTAGAAAATGATGGCTTTTTTTTTTGTGGATTCGACTTTCTAACGTTCAGTTCCTCGTAATAAACGTCTGAAATACATCATCACCGATGAACGAGGAAACTTTCGTCAACGTATATTTATAGGATTCGCAATTGTAACGAAGACAGTGTATATCATATCACTATTCAATAGAGAATCAACAGCATCAACAAAGAAGATTGCAGAGTGCCGGACAAAAGAAGGAAATGCAGGGAAAGGAGAGGCATATGCGCAAGGTGAAGAAGGGGCGGAGGTGGCGGGGGGGAGGAGAGGGAGATCGGACGGCCGCCATCTTGTGTATTCAAGTCATAGTACAGAGAGTGGCGGGTGCGACCTGAAAACGATTTTCAATGCCAGTCATCTCCCAGAATGCACCTATGGTTCGCATTTCGTATTCGAAGTCGCGCACTCGAAAGGCCTTCGCGATTTCTTTGAGTACTCGAGGACGTGGACACAGGACTCGGCGGCCATTTTGCATCGCGCCATCTACCAAAATCACGAACTAACACTTACGCCTTCAACCCGCCACCCCCAAATCACAACCCCCCCCCGTAATCATGAGTACCGAAATTAACTCCCACCCCCCCTTATTTCAGTAATAACAACTTACCCGGGAAAAGAGGAGACAGAGAATTGGATTCTGATTATTCCAGGAAAGATGATATAATTCTGAAGATTAGACTAGACTCGTAGAATGGCAACGGTCACGTGGTTTCCGGCGCACGTGGTAACCAGTTCACTGGGCGATGTTTGTCGCGACGCGGACTGAAGAAGAATGGTGCGGCACCTTGGATGGGATACGAATTTGAAATGGTAAGTCACCACGACGGTGTACATACGCGAAGGGAAACGAAACGAAAGGAGCTGCCGAAGCGACAGCGGACTATAGCCGCCGTAGGACCGACCTGGGGTTCCTGGTAGACAGGGAGAGGAATACGAACTAAGGGTTCTATATCCATCCGAGCGACGGAGGAGAGCTATAGCATAGGAGAGCAGAGCAAGGAACACTGGCACCACCCTGGGTAGGGGTAGCCGACGTCCGTCCCGAGTCTTTCCTCATCTGCAAGTCGTATAACCGAGCTAATTATCAAGTTAATATGGCCATTCTGTATGGAGGCACCGGCAGAGTAGGTGGAAGAGAGACGCATTCAAAGAGCTGCCGCTATGGTGCGAGCGAGACAGCTCAAGGTACATTGATATTATAAGTTGCTTCAATCGCTGTATTCATTTGTAAACTAACCAGGCTAAATGTATTCACCACCGCGAGGCGGCGCGCCGATAGGCGGAGCCACGATCCCGAGCTACGACGGCGCCCTTCCATCCTTCCTTCCGTCCTTCCTTCCAACCTTTCATCCATCCAAGACCTCCACCACATAGACATCGTCATCGATAATCCATCATCAAATTTTATCATTCCCTAATCATCACCGAAAACCGTCTTCTCAAACATTCTCACTCTCATTCATGTAATCTTCAAACTGGTCTGCGTTCATTTCCGGTTTTTTTTTCTGCTTGGTACCAAACGCTTTTGTTTAGAGTACTGAAGAGAAATGAAGTTTCACCTGAATCTAGTTATTGTTTTCTTACATTTCTTAGATTAAGAATGAGAATAAGTCGAGTTTTTTTTTGAACCTTGATTTTAAAGGTAAGTTAACTGAGTCCAAGTGTGGTTTTCTATTGGATGTCGAATCGTCAAACGCAAGCTCTTGGGGAAACAAGCGCCACCACTTGAAAACCAAGCCGCTTGCTCTTGGGTCGTCATTACGTTTCATGTATTCAGATTTTTTCCCTTCAGCGGAGAGAGAGCCGACGTATATTATTATTCTGGAGCAACTTTGCGCCCACCTCTTTTTTTCCCGCTTTGCTCTTCGCGGGTGGCTTCGAGAGTACGCCGAGACTTTGGTACCGTTGTAGGGAGACGACGAAGACGACGATTTCTTACGGCCGTCGCGAGACGGAGGGAAAGAGAGAAAGAGTAAAGATCGCGAAAATACGAATGCATAAATGCATAAGCGCTCCCACCGAACGTACTACTGCTATCTCATAGGCACAGTATTTTTAACACTCCCTTTTGCCTTTTTTTCCTACAATTTTTTCTTGTTCCTTTATTTTGCTCGAGTTATACTCATTGTAAAATTATTATTACGTAACAAAAGTTTTCATCGCGGTTTTGCCTTGCTTCAGAAATCACATTGTTTAATATTATACGACGAAACTAATACGGTTTTATAAAATAAAAATATGGTATTATTCCTCTGTAATAATTAGTTTTAGGATTGTTTGGGCGCCGCATAGAAGTTGCGTCCTCGAGAGACAAAAATCTGTTGACACTGTATTAGTTCTAGAAGAGAAGTAGATGTAGGCAGATACTGGCGAAGAGACACGAATCTCGTTTGATAAAAAGCGGCCATGGCGGCGACACCAGGCGCGAGATTAAAAGATAAATTAGCATAATGTGCGTGTGCCATCGGAGAATGTGTAAGAGAGATGCGTTATAACTACGAACTTGAATCAGTACGTTGAAAGCTTTTCAAACTTCTTTCAGTTTCTGCTTTATTTTTTAATGAAATTTTAATGATTCATTTCCTTAAGAAATTCATTCCGAAAAATGATAAACAGTGTGATATGGACAAACTAAAAAAAAAAAAAAATGAAAATTTTGAATACTGGTTTATCGAGTTTATAACCTTTGAAGCATCATAAAAGGAGGATACTAAAAAGAAAGCATTTAATAAGTACTGTCCCGCTGTTGGAATTTGAATATTGTAGCATATTCACTTTTCCCCGTGTCGATGGACGGTGGGGGGGAGGGGAATTGAAGTTGATAGCGAAAAGGGAGGGCTGATAAAGGTAAGCTTTAGACCGCGAATCGCACCTTCGCTTCATGCATGATTCAGTTGCAGTATCTCATTTCATCCGGTGTGCCTCGGCTAAACTATATCTCCTAATGGTAATGCTATTCCTCAGCACATATTTCTTTATATTACGTGGGCTGCTTGCCGGCCCGTTGTTTCACTTTTACTCTCCGTATATATATTCGACACAATGGAAGGAGCCCTTTTTCATCACACCTCCTTTCAATCTCGCTCCTTTTTTTTTTTTCCTCCAAGTCATTTTCGTATCACCTTGTAGATAGGCTCCCGAATATAGCAACACACAGCGTACGTCTTCCACACGCCTCCTCGTATGCGATGGACTCAAGGTGAAAGAAACTCGACGCGGAACCACGACGGGAAGAGAAATAAAGAAAGAAATTGTTAGTTCTCGCTGCTTTAAATTACCATTTATTACGACACATAAACCCGGCTGAGTCGGGAAGGTCTGTACCAGCGGCCATCTTGTCCTATCACCCCAGCAAAGAACGCTCACATCATCTATATAGTTGCTCTTCGCTTATTCCTTTTTCTTGCATTTTTTTATCTTCTTCTTCACTCCGCTGTTTATTCCATAATTCTATTCTGTTATTTTAGCTAAGGGGGTTGGATATCGTTCCGCTGCGGCGAGAGGGCGAAACCTCGGTAATGATCATTACCTCCGGAATAGTGACAAGTTTGTTTCAGCATCGCGGCCTCCGCTGTAGGAAATGGTCCACAGATAACTCTGTCACGCTTATTTTTATACGATGACGAATGGATGAAATTTCTTACTCCCCAGTCGATTTGTTTGAGTACCAGACTGGAGACATCGTATAACGCTGGCTATATATTACGTTAAATTAGCACGTTGTAAATAATGATTCTTATATTTCACTTTACTGATAAGAATGGCTTTTGCACAGGATTTCTTCTTATTCTATTTAATCTGAAGGTACTTTTATTACAGTGGCGTTCCTTTTCGTATGAAAATTTCTTACCTACATATTATTATTATTATTTTTTTTTTTTTCTTTGTTAGCATAACCATTGAACATATTCCAAGTTTGCCATCCAAAGTAGATTTGTGAGAGGTTTTCATAAACGAACGCTCAATTCCTTACGCATATCTTCCACTTTTTTTTTCGCCCTCTTGGACTTACACATATTTGGCTTATCGTTTTATCCACCAGTTTATTCAACTAAGCATGTGAAAGTACACATTTACACGATTTCCTGCGTGTGTGTTATTTCTAAAACGTACGGAAACACAGGAGATCGCGTATCCAGCTCCAGATCATTTTATTGAGTATAGACGATAGATGTGATCCTCATGTTTTTACATCGAGGCAATTTTTCCATTTCGCCCCGTTGCCTTCGAGAACATCGCTTTTCGACCATTGGCCGCAGCCTTTTCCCTTTCTCTTCACGGATACAGTTCAATGGTTTCAGTAATACGCGAAGGTTTCTGTTGGTCGAGCTACGCGTTTCGAAATTTGAAAAGACGTAACGAGAAAATCATTCGGTATTATCCAAAATGTGTCATCTTCAACACCATATTATCAGAGAAAAAGCTACTTGGTTTATCGACGTACTAACCGAGAATACAAATTTTCCAATCAAAAATGTTTTATTATAATTTACTAAGGAAATAACAATAGTTGTTTTGAAATTAAAAGATGAACGTCGTTATCCGGAAAAAAGTTGAAACGAGAAGAATTTGTTGTTGAATTTTCCTTATCGTATAGTAATAAAATATGACTTAAGATATCTAACCAATGAGCAAATTCTGTAAAAGTCAATGCGAAAACCCTTCGTGGCACGTTTATTGCAGAAAGTCGAAGAAGATTGAGTATACTTGAAAACCACTAACGTACACACGGAAAGAGATCATTTGGTCTGCTGAGGGTGCACTCCTTCTAGAAGCTTCGCAGTTGGTGGATTCGCTAGGAGTCCTGGGATTGGTCTAGGGGTTGCTGTCCGCATTCTACCATCGGCAAAGCTTCATTATACGTTGACCTAAGAAAATCAGGCAGCTCCCACACTCAGACCACCCGCTTTTGCTTTGCTTCTCCGGGAGCGTTCGTTCTTCGGCCACCGCTGGCAGAGCTACCACCATGACTACTGCGAGGGTGCGCCGAACAACCAAACCAGGTGCCCTCCCAACCCATTCCATCTCGAGACGTAACTTTGCCAACCTACTAAACTCAGCCCCGATACCTTTCTACGTAGTTGAGGTTGAAAGCAGTGGGGTAACTCATCGCTTATGGATACTGATGACTCGCGCAATGAACTCGGGAACAGTGTGTACGAGAAAAGCCTTCTCTTCTTCCCGCCCCAGCTGCTGCCGCGCCATCCTGTTTCATTCCATTCTCTGACCGACCTCATCGTTGCTCTTTCAATCCTCCTCTCTTTTGCTCCAAGAGACCAACCAACAGAGTGTTCAATAACATTTTCCTTCTGCAAATCAAAGGGAAACCTTATTTCATCTGGAAATAGAAGTCTTATATCTTCAATCTGGTCAAAGGCCAGTTTTATCTATCGAATAAACTAATAAACTTGAAGGCGGAGCAGTAATTCACCAATGGAAATGTTCTTCTTCACTGAAAGCGAATCATAAATTTCACCGGAAAAATTGTTTATTTGGTAATGCGGGTTCTTTCGAACGGAAGGGGGAGTCGATGTAATTTCAGTTGCTATAAGAGACTCGATACCATAGCCATGTTTTATATTTCAATTAAACAATTTAAATTGCCGCTCCGTTAGTTTCTCTTTTCTTTTTCTTTTTTTCTTTTACTGTTACCCTCTGTAATTCATTTCTATTACCACCGACTGGCTGGGGTTGGCCGGTCAGCGAGGTTAGATTTATTTTCCCTCTATAGATATTTTTTTATGATCTTACGCGTATTATGACCGGACGAGGCGGAGAGAAAGAGAGGTGGTCTTTTGCACGCGTCTCAGCAGCAACAACGTGCACGCACACGTGCGAATGCGAAAATGTATCACGATGGACTTACGTGCCGGTGTGTATAAACGAACCGGCTGAAACTCATCGCATAATAAATCCATAAACACCCTAGGCTCCATAACGGACTTACCCCATACGATATATATAATATACAGAGCAGAAACCGACCGAGCTCAGAAACGGATACAATCGAATAGCACTTTCAGATATCGTCGATGACATATCGCGTCTACGATTTTTCCATAATTTTTCTTTGCCAAATCGTTCAGAACTCCTTTGATTCGATTGTTAATGCAATTGCATTTTACCGATTTTTAATAAGTTTTTTTTTTTTTCCTACACGGAGAAAAAAGGTTTTATAAAAATTGCTAACTTTGTTGCTATCGTGGCAACATACTTTTCCAAATCAAAAAATTACTACCTTACTCTGTAAAAAATTGCCACAGTATCAATAAAGTTAGTAATTTTTATGAAACTTTTTTTCTGTGCGTACGAAAACAAATTACCAAATCTTCTTTTGTAACATAAATTACATTCTTAGAATTTCACAGGCAAATTTATATTTCATTCAAACTGTATGACGAGGCGCTGTATGATCTGGTTTAACAAACACTTTGGCGCAAAGTATAAATCAGAGTTGCGCGTCATTCAAAACGACCTTGCGGTGGCTCTGCGTCGTGCAGCGCACGAGGTGAATAACTAGCGAGGAAGCGTGTCGCGGTGGTTGATACTCAGGGGCTTGGAAGAGCATACCTAAACACCCGGATCATTCGGCGTTTCGTCTCGTCTTCGTTCGATCTCAGATCCACGGCATTTGGTATCCTTTCTCTTGGCCCCTCTTCCATTCTCGCAAAGCCTCGTGGAGGTAAGATTTAAGCGCTTCGTAAGTGCAGAACCTTAGCGCACATTAAGGAAACAAACAGCCGGCGCGCGCAATATGAATTAAACATGCTGATTAATAATTAACAAGTTGCCGGCTCTTTGCGTATGCCGGTGGGTTGATGCGCCCGTCGCTGAGTGCTTGGTTCCCGACATTCCTTTTTCCTGATCAATCTGCTTCCGCGCTTTTGGAATTCCTTACTTTGCATTTTAGGTGGCCTCTTAACATTTGGTCAAGGTCGATTATTCAGTATGCTATAATAATTTTAGCTCTCTTATGAACTTGAGTTTTTGTGAATTAATGTTTGAAAAATTTTTTATACCGATAAATCGTGACGTCTAATTTTATGCCAGACACTTCGGACTGGAAAATTTTCTCGTAGCTGGATTATTAATGCTTTGAGGATTACGGTTTGTTATCAAGTCCAATTGTTATGTAGCGTACTTATAAGTTGATTCCACTTAATGCCTGGTCTAGGTCAGTTTCATTATACGAGCTGAAAGTGAGAGTAAATCGAGGAATCGATAGATGCGTGCATTAATAAACATGAAGAAGAGGGGAACTTGAGCCTTTCAAATTTCATCTTCATAGTCAGACAAGTGCATAAAATCGTACACGAGAAAGATCAAAGTATCTACGTTTAATTTTCACTCGTTTCTACGTCAAATACTTTTTACAATTAAACAAGAAACATCATATCTTGTCAAATCCCATTGTCTATCGGAACAATCAGGATTCATTCGAAATGAAATGAGATCTTAGTCATATTTCGTGGCATTGTTTGTTCCTTTGAATAAGAATGAATTGATTATCTTTATTACTTTCGATCGGACGAGAGCATATGTTACGATGCATTTAAATACAGATGAAGAGGAAGATCTATAAAAATAATTAGGTACGTGCGGGGAACATTGTAATAACAATACGCGTATCAAACTGGCTATTCAGAAAGAAGGGTGACGAGTTCAGGAAGTATAATGAAGAACAAGAGGAGAAAACGAGGAACCAGGCTGCGAAGGACACGAGATCCGTGACGCGGTAGACGTACGGATTAATTAGCGATAAGGCTTCTAATGAGCGGCAGGTGAGCGAATAGCTGCTCGAGTAAGCCGCCATACGGCATTACTGCACCTTCTCGCACAAGCCCTATATGCAACTCATACGCTCGTGTACTTACTAATAGAAACAAGCAAGGAAATGAACAATACAAGTCTTATTACAAATCATTGCTATTTTTTTCTTTCCTTTTTTTTCTTTTTTTGTCGAAACAAGAAAAGTTTCCAGTTGTCTTACGTAAGGAGTGAAATTAATTTCCTTGAAGTTACATGAAACTGCTTTTTTTTTTTTATCGTGGAAGAAGGATTAATATCATCGTTGCCCATTAAATTTTTATCAATTTCCTTTTTTACTGGAATAATTATTTTGGCTCTTGACAATAGTATAGTAGTGATTCAAGATCGTTGGAGCGACAGCGATAGAAATATCGCGCGTTGAAATTTTGCGAAGTGAGTCGATCGTTTCGGGAAGAAAATTTGTCACGTTGAGAGCGAAGAGAATCGAGTAGTCACGTATCGTGAATTGTGTGCCACGTGAAGAAGGCGTGAACGAGGCGCGACGAGGCGACACGATGGAACAATGCCATCGCGACTCTTCGAGAAGGAATGTCGCATGCCGCACCCATCTACTGGCTTTCTGATCTGTTCGAAGCCAAGGCGCGAATAGCCACTGCTGCTTGCTTATATCGTAACGCTCAAAGCTACTTGGTAAGAGTCAGGCGTGAAATCGAAAGATCGAACGATACGATTAATATAAATCACATTATGCCGCAACAAAACGACATTCATCAACATTTGTTTTACATTGTTCATATATATTAAAGAAATGTGTGATATACATGATGTATGAAAGTAAATAATAGTGCTTTTCTTTATTAACTCAATTTATCTCTGTGAAAAAGGTTTCTAAAGACTATTATTTAGTTGAATTATGGAACATTTGTATTATGCTGGTTTCTGTATGATTGGTGTTATGTGAAAAAATTATAAATACCAAGTATCAATTACCATAAGTGTAGGGAATAAAAATTGCTTCGTTATATCGGTAATGAGATAATTGTTTCAAATAAAGATTTTTTTTTTTTTAACAATTAGTGATGTATTTACGGAGGTAAAATGTTAAACAGATTTTGCATTACGCTTGAATTAATCAGAATTTAAGAATGTTGTTGAGTGTATCTATTTTATGGGTAGTTTATTTTTGATGGAAAATGAAAAGTACAAAATTATTTGTTCGTAATAAAGTTGTATTTATCGGGAAAGGAGATAATTAATACATACATATGTCTTGTAAATAACACGTTGAGTTAATATAGTTATTTAATAACATAAAATTATTACCTCAGAAATTACCCGTATATAGCTTGTAATGGTTGTCAGGCGTCATACTAAGCGTCACTTTACAGAACATAAAATATAAGCTTCCATTTCCAAGATTTCAAAAATCTTTTAAGGTTGTCATACAAGAAAGTATATTCTTAGACTTTAGATCATCGATAATCAAAACATCCGTAATATTTTTAACAGTCACAAAACTTGTCATAAAAATACTTTTAAACAATTCTGGATATTAAACATTTTCACACATTAACATCAGTGACATTTTAACGACAATAAATCAATGGCAAAATTTTTCCATCGTAATTAAAATCTTATTATTATTCTTTAAACTGTCAATGCAACAATAACGCGTGATAAAATATGAATAATGCTTTTTTTTTCTTCTTCTTCTTTTTGTTCAGAAGTATTGATAAAAACAAAGTTCCATCCTTTTGTTCGTTTAATCCGTTACAGAGTGCCGTACTCGAATACGTGTGGATATATAGGAATATGTGTGTAACGCGTACAAGGCATACAACGACGTGTCACGCACGTTATAAGAATGCGATAAGTCGCGCTCGCGGCCATGTCACGGCAGGCAATACAATAACAGCAAAGCCACGTATCGCCGAGCGGTGCCATTGTGTCGGTCCTCCTGCGATGGCGTACCTCCTGGAGAAGCCTCGGCAGCGTGACCTTATTCCACTAAAATATACGCGACCGGCATAAGAAACAAAGCAGCACCGCTGGCAACTGGTGGCTGACCGATCGGGCCCCAAGTACGCACCGATGCCATTGTTTCGACCGTTGTTCACGTGCGAGGAGAGTCCCCAAAAAATAACTTTTGCACCGCTGCTTCTCCTTACATCCAGAAGGTCAGCTTGCTTTTATTTCGACTTAGGCACCGATAGAGGACTTGCGATTTATTGCCAGAACATGATCTGCAAGAAAAATAAAAGGTCTGATAAAAGGTCACTTGGTCGTTGGATAATTTCTTTGCATTTTAATGATATCGTTCTTTCAAAGGAATTGGGAATATTGTAACCATTCTGAAAAAAATCATTCTCTGCAATATCGCAGAAACGAGAGAAAAACTGCAAATGTCTGTAAATCCTTGAACCTATATTTTTTTCTTAAATTGCCTTTTTTTATTTTTAAACATATTTTACAATTAACTAAACTGTTTGTCTAAACAATATAAAGTATTTATATAACTAAAAGTCTTTCGTTAAATAGAATAGCGAATGCCACATTTCTATTAACAGAAGTTTTATCTTCTCATTTACTTTGTAACATGAAAAGAAGATAGTACTTTCTAACATATGGCTTAATTTATCTATTGCACTTGGATTAAGATAGCATTCAAAGGAACTTCACCTTATACAAATAATATAAAACTACGTTTAACGTTTCGTTTGAACGAAATACTTAAAATATTCAAAATGGTTTGATTATTTGCTTTAAAAAATCTGCAATAAAATATGCCAGAATAAATGAGCATGTAAAAGTTGAATAATAATTAGATATGAAAATTTCAACAACTTGTTTAAAACTTAATTAGTATTTTAAAATCGATAATCCGGTAATAACCGAGGAGAAGAAGAAGAAGTTAACATCGAGAGAGAAAGAGAGAGAATAGTCCAAACAACCCTCTCATCGGATTCGAGCGTCTTACAAAGTTCTCGTTCACTTGTTCGAAGCAATAAAGATTATCGCGATGACCGAGGGTGTAAGACTGGGTGTTACCTTGTTACACGATGCCTGGTATGCCGCGGCGCATATACAGGGTGTATCATTTAAACGACCCAACCCAATGAAATATCTATTGCAATTGAGACGTTAAAACCGTCGCTTTTAATTCTTCTAACAAAAACATCGATATAAAGAAAAAATAATATCTTACTACAAATTCATAACGAATCATCACAATTCCAAGATTTTCAATGGAAATAATTCGTCTTGCAATTATTCGTTTAAATGATTTTGTGAATTGTAAATTGTAAAATATATCTGCAACAATGTTCTGTTAATGACAATGTTCAAGTTACATAATAACAGTTACAAAAAATACAATTTTCATTTATTTATTATTTTACAATGTTTTACATAATAACGTTACGTAACGAAACTATGCTCTCCTTGAAAATAATAATTCGAACCCGTTTTATAATTGATTGAAATGCCTTTAAATTACAAATCAGGTGGTATTCGTAGACTGTAATTTTTGTTTAATTGATTTGTAAATTTTTTATATATAATTTTCCATCCTTTAAAGGCGGCAAAGCATTCTACAATGAAATATCATTTATTATGGACATACATTAAACGAGTAAAAACAGTGTTTTGAAACATGTTTTAGTCATACGCCAAACCACCGGGAAAAACATTTATGAAAATGTCTAATGACTTCTCAATGAAAAATTTCTTGTGAATGGACAATGATAAGTTACGTGTTATATTTATGCTACAATTATGACTTTCGTGTGTGCCATTGGGTAAACGGTAAAGATTATGAATATTTAATTTATATACATTGAGGAAATGAAAGAGCAAAGCAATACATGAAACATGAATGGAGTATACATAAAACATAGTATGAATGAAAAGAAAAAAAAAATCACCATGAACGGGAGTTGAACTGATGCAAGTTTAAACTAAAAAATTTCTTTCATTTCATGGTAAATGATTTTTTTCATGACTTTCAAGAGAATACCAAAAGATATAATTTTCCACCAAATTCAAAACGTATTTTATTTTAAACTCAGAGAATAAATATTTCAGTGAATAGTTTTTATATTATGTTGAAAAAAAAAAAAAACGATACACCCTGTACATATTTACACACATATCCCGCGTCTACTTGCGTACTGGCCTTATTATCGTGCTGGTGCAATTAAAGAAGGAGGCTAGAAATTAGCGGGTGGCGGACGGTGTAAGTATAGAGTCCGCGTATACGAGCGAGCCGGCGAAAACGACGGTGTACGCCGGCTACACGACGAGGGGAGGAAACGCGCTAAGAAACGAGGGAAAGAGGAAGTTGAAAAGAGAGGCAGTCGGCTGAAGGAAAAGGACAAGGCGACTCCTGAATATGCATAGGCCAAACGGAACGGGACGAGGACGAGATAAGGGCCGACTTATTTTTCCTACCTTTCATTTTGTTTCATCCTTATTTTATTTCGGTGCTAACTGCTACCGCCGCAACGCTACTGGAGATGCCTCGAACCATCTTGCGCTCTTTTCTTTCGATACCATCGGCATTAGGCAACGGCTTTTTTTTCCCTGAAAAAGATATAACGATTGTCGTTAGCAGATTAAGCATGTCAAAATGCTAAATATTTATTTTTATTATTATCCGATGATATTAAATCGGAAATAATAATTAATTGTGTCATTAAATAAATTAATCACTTTTTAAACCGTAACAATAGTTTATTCAATTTTCAGACAAGGCTGAAATTAATATCTCTAATTGTTGTGCGAAAATTTACTCACGTTAATAGACCAAATAATGCGATGCAAAACGTAAAATAAAAATTGCACATATCATTAATTATCCGCTGAAATTATGCAATATCTAATTTAACAAAGTAAACAAGAGATAATTTAATTATTATATACTCAACTAATTTTAATATGCTTTACTAATGACCGATTTTAAAGTTTTATATCTTAATTTACGTGCACAATTAATAAATAATTCAAGTTGCCAGTAAATTTGAAAATAACGATAACTGCGATCATTTACTTGAATTATCTTTTTTTTTTCCACCCTTCATAGAGAATGTATTCCAGATGGCAGAAAGGAATGCGTTAAATTTTAATGTCGTTAGTCAAAAAACAAAAAAGAAAATCCCCAAACAAAAGTTTGCACATTTTTTGTGCGTGCAAAATAGAGCTAATTAAAATGCAGAAAAAAAAATTGGCTTTAGAGCGACAAAAGGTGGGAAATAATTACAAAAAGCAGTCTTCGTTTTCGAAGGACATCGGCAACGAAACTGTCGTATCGTTTCATCGATATGAATACATTAAGGGCCATGAGAAACAATTTTTTGGATCTTATTGAAACGTCCGTGCAATTGTGCAGTTTGAAAAAAGAAAAAAAAAACAGGAGAGTCGTAATTGTTTCCGCAATATTTTTTCAGGTATATTATGGCGGGTATTGATTCACCGATAAGCAATGGCCAGAAGCTTTAACAGACATCTTTACATGCATATTCATGATTTTTGACCGGCCGTAACGAGAAAAAGGAAGTAGTTTCCTGCAAGTTACGGTACGTAAAGGACAGCCCATAGCCTTTGCTATGCGATGTGACAGGGCGCATACTAATCAGAAGGAACACGTGAGTCTTCCGTTGTTGTTTTCGACAGTTGTTTATGCGTTTAAGCAAGCCGTACACGCGCCTATAAAAACACGGTTAAGTCTTTCAGACTTTGTGCCTAATCGCCATGGAAGAAGTACAATATTATTTGGTACAAACAGGCGTATCAAAAGTACGGTTCTATTTGAAAATAAAAGGTAGGAAAGACAATTAATTAAAGTTCAGTTGAAAACCATTCTTATCCTTGACATTAGTACTGTTAAATAAACTCTCGATTATTTGTGTATCAATTGAAGATCTGCATTGTGAAAATGTTTGAGGTATTAAAAGTTTGTTGTACGGTTCTTGGACTTTCTTTTCATTCTTTGTATGCTAATGTATTCTACGAGTAGCCGCGACCGATGTTGAGATAGCGTTCAATCTTCACCTTCCTTTTATCTGATGTGTATGCTTATGATAATTAACGAACGTAACTTTAGTATCCCGCTTGATTCAGCGCCGGAATTAAGAAAGAAGACCAATTTGTAAACTTGAATACGTAATCATGCAAACAATATTATATTCAGGAGTTTAAAAACTTTGCTAATCACGAAAATTGTCGAATGTCAAAACAAAAGAGACTTTTTTTTTTCATCGCGAAGACAAGAGGAAAAGTCACGAATTCCTAATCGTTTCAAAACATTTTTGAGAAATAATTAAAAATGATTATCAAACGAAATACTTTTCCACCAAGATGAATTCCTTTTTCAAGCACGTGAATTTTATTTTATAATATTTGTATTGATCATCGTTAACTGGGAGTTTGAAAAGTTCAGTAAAAACAAATATGTATAGTTTTTTGCTCGCGAGCAAATCATCCATTCAGCGTTAGCTTTTTTGCAGGAATAAAACTGTTGTACTGGCAGATAAGCGAAGCAAGTAATTACTGCAGTCCAGCAATGAGGAACCAATGAAGATTCCATGCGTTCTTGCAACGTACTTTGCGATACAGCGCTATGACTGTGCAGCAGGAAGGAAACGTGAAATAAATATAGCGACGAGCAGGGGCCCGGGGATTGGGTACGAGAACTGGAACTAGAACTGGACGGTAGTCCGGCCAGAAAGATACATATTTTTAAATATTTTAGTCACGGTTCGCAATCGCCTCGTCACGCAGCCTTGCCACCTACTGCCTAGTAGCCATTACGTATCTACTACTTACAGGTTTCATGTTGGTAGATCGTATATACTTGTATGGTTATATAAATATTATTTATAGGTACATATATTTTACAACATACAAATATCAATTTTTTTCCCAACGTACTTAAATCGAGAAGAACGATGCACACAAAAATTGCAAATTTGCCATTTCGAAATTTTGCATAGTTATAAACAGAGTTCAAAGTTTCCGTAGAATCAGTTTGAAATGGTTTGGTTTACATTACAAAGTGTAATGCATTTTAAATGGAAAATGCTTTTAAACAAATTTTTCTTTTTATATAATATTCTAGTTTGCTACTAAATTAATTGCACAGATATTAATTGCAAGGTTTTGTGTAAATTGTAGCAACAAGTATAGCAGAATAAAAATACACAACTGTCGTAACTGCCTACGTAGCTCACTTGTGTGAGGTATAAACACGGCGTGGTTAGTCGTGTAATTTATTAATAATATTCTGCAGATGTGGGCCGTTTAGAGCTGGTAGGCGATCGCCTGCCTTGAATTTCCGCCATAAGCAGATAATAAGACATACGTGCAATATGCCATGTGATGTAATAGAACCAAGGGACAGTGTTACAGTTAGAACTAAATTTAAAAATTGTGACTAATAAGTCGAGAACGATTTGCATAATACAAAATATAAATTTTATCGGCCTTATCATTTTTATATTTTCAGATACACAATATCGATTAACGTAAATCGTTAAAATTTTATTTTCTACAGTTTCTTTTATCAAAAAAAAAAAAAAATCTTAAATAAATAATCCGTAATTAAAGGCCGTCTGATTTTGTGCCTCGAAAGTATGTGCAAAAATCAAAAGTTGAGTTTAGTTAGGCAGCGGATATTGTTTTCCTTCCAAAATGTTAACCTCGCTTTGCATAGAGCATTGAATATTCATGATCGTGACACAGACCCTTTCAATCGGAACGAGGTCTCAGTAATAAATGACACAGGGAAAAATCATGCAAAAGTGAAAAGAGCTCGACACAAATTTAACGAGCGCGGACGCGTCATTAAAAGACGCCTAGAGAGGGATGTTTCGCTTAAGAAGAAAAAGAATTGAATAAAGAAGAATAGGATGACGTCGGTGGGGTAGGCGGGGGGGGGGTCGGAGGAAAGGAGAGGATAAAGCGGGAAAGGGGTTGACAAGGCAAAGAGATGTCTAGCTGGTTTTGGTCTGTAGGGTGCTCAGGGTAGCAGAATTCCGTGGAAATGAAGGCACGGTGCCTGGAAAAATGCGAAGCTCCGTCTCCGCGCATACATTTCCATACATCATCCCAACTCCGGTTTCTGGAACGAGAGGAGTCGGCTAGCTATGGGACGCGGAGGTCGACGATGTCTACTACTGTGCTACGCTATAACTATGCGACGCCACACGGCGAAGAGGGAGTAAACTGGAATGGATAAGAGGGTCAACGGAATAAATCCAACTAATTAGACGCGGAAAAACCGCAGATTAATTACTCGTCGCCTTTTTCAAAACCCCTCCCCCCCCACGGTGACTGTCATCTCAGCGTTACGAGTTCCGGAGAAGGAAGAGGAGACGAGGGATAAAAAAAAAAACAATTTTTCTCGAGAGAAGTAAAGGACAGCTGCGTGTGTTTTTGAATGTATAAAGTTTCCCCTTAACAAGAGGAATTTTTTTTATCCTCTCCAATTGAGATTTTTCTCTTTCTCGTTTGTTTTTGATACATTTAACGATAAACAACTCGCAATATCAAAATTATTGTGGAATTTGGAACAAGGAATAAACCCCCCTCCCCCTCTCCTTTGGACGACCTTCTAAATGAATGAAAAAAAAAGCTCGAGAAAAAAAGCTTTCAATTTGATTGAATAAAAGTGAAAAAGGAAAATGTCGTAAAAGCTTAGAGAAGGGAATGTATTTTTTTTTTTATATTTTTTTGTTCATTGCGTCATCGATGAATGTTTGTATCATAAATAAATCGATCAGTCTAATGAAAATTTCTAAGGGATTAGAAAGAGTGGATGAAGACGACGATGAAAAAAGATGGTGCTCGGTGACGCGCGAAGGCCACTCGACGTTCGCTCTTTTCCTAAGCGATGCGTTTCGGTTGAAATTACGATTGCTCTCGAAGGCAATATATCCTTGGAAAATGCTGATACCCGTCTTCGTCTCCTCGTCTGGAATAAAGCAGTGCGCAACGCTGCACTCTTCCAAAGCAAATACTAGAAGCGAAAGCAAAAGTAGGATGACACGGGGTTTGGAGCCTGTGACACTACGAGGACGAGATGAGACGAGGAACCCTCTCTTCGTTTGTCGGTTATAACCATGGCAGATATAGCGGAGGCTTTTCCACCGTGAGAAGTGTTTGCGAGATGCTCGAAAAGCTCTCCCCGAGCTTGAGCTTTTGGTACGACGACGCTGACAGGGAATGTAGGAATAGCAGGGAACCCTGAAATGCAGATTTTCGAGACTCGCGAATCTATATGGAAGCTACCCTTTCGCACCCTGGTCGTTGCCGACTACCGTCACCTTTGCCTTCCACTTTCGCCTCACTTATCACTTGTTCTCGCGCTATCTCATCTAGTCTTCGTCCTCTCGTGCGAGCTTTACAACGCACTTCGAAATTGTCTTTTGACGGATGATGCTTGCGAATTTACTCAGCACTTAGACCCACTTTAAATCCTTTTATGAGAAACTCCAAAGGTGATATATAAACTAATTTATGTTCGGAAAATTGTTTACTCGATTTACATTATTAATGCTCCTGTTTCGTTGAATTATATAGTAGACGCTGAGATATCCGAACCAAAAGAAAACTATTTTTTTTGTTTTTTAATAACCCAATTTGTAAAGATTGAAAAAAAAAAGTCTAAGCAATGTGTGTAATAAAGCGTTACAGTCGTAGTGCGGTATGTTCGTGAAATTTGCTTATCACGAGAATTATAAAAGCTTCACGTCAAAATGATGAATCACACGAGCGTAGAAATAACGTCACGATCAATAGATAAACTTTTCGCGGTGTTGAGACACGGTGTAAATAAATAGATTGAACAGTTTTTACATTATTATTATGATTATTATTGCGATGTATATATTCAATCAAGTACAATCGCAGATTCTTCAGCACGCTTCCTTTACTCAAATTAAAAGCGACTCTTTCCTAACACATCACACGATTCGATCTCTCCGAGCATACAGCACGCGCGAATTTCACTTGTAAATTTTACCTCACTGCATTAATTTCAACCGCCCCACGACTACACGCATAATTGACAACACTCATTAGTAACTGGGTGACTGGGTCAGGCGGATCAATTGAGGTCCTTGTATTAAAATCACTTTCACAGTTTTCGGTAGGGAAACATTGCCTTTGTTAATGAATTTATTCAAATTGCAAATTTTCAGATCAGATGTCATTATGCGTTTTTAAAATTAAAAACATATCGCGCTTTGTGAAAAGTTATTTAAAAATATCCCCGGCGAACAATTATAATAAAAATGTTGTTACTCATTTTGAGTCGTGACAAATTCGCTAACGGTAAATTATACCTTTCACAACGTGATAATGAAATTAATTTCGCTAGGAAAATGAAAAGTGTTTTGTAAGCACGATTTAAAAATAATTTGGTTATGGTTTGGTACATAATAATATATCAGGATTACAATATATTACCAGGGACAATATATTACAGTTGTCGTGACCATTACTTTTATAAGGTTGAAAAGCAAATAGTTGAAGATAAACCATAATTGCAATTGGTATAACTATGCGAAAAGCTATGATGTATATGAAAATTGGCCATTATTTAGATTAACCATATTTTCATTTTATGACAACCGCACGTAATACGATTTGCTTGTACCATAAAAAAACTTATCGCAATTAATGAAATGTTGTTATTAAAGCGAAAACTTGCTTTTACAACAACGTTGTTCTATACATTAATTATGCCGTTAAGAATGCATAAAGTTGGCACAAAGATAATGATAATTTATTGCGATAACGCATTTGTCAAAGCAGTAGGAACATTATTAAGAAATTTCTTATCGATAATCATTTCAAAAATTGCTTCTGCGAATGAAATTCAACGAAATCATTTTTCTTCCAACTTGGGAGACTACTAAAAATAACTTGTTCGACACCACCAGCGGTATTGAATATTCGAGTACATAAAGCCCCTAGTTTTTTTTATCCTCCTCTTTTTTGCAAGAAACGACTAACCTTCGGCGAAGGAAAGTATGCGCACTTTCTTATGTACACGCGAGAGAAGAAAAGTGAGGCAACGACACGTCATTGCCGGCCGTGGTTCGTGATCGATGGCGCTGCCCGTTATCTTCCCATTCTACCACTGGCTCGGGCAATTCATCATCTCCGTCTGTTTTTCACTTACTTTATATGCAACGTATTCCATAATTTTTATTCAGTCAGCCGCCGCACTTGGCCCTCGGCTCGCCGCCCAATCCCTTTTCCCGACTGTCTACAAAACAACAATTTTTATCCTGGACCACTGCTCTTGGCTCCGAGGGAGGAGTTATCGGAGCCCCGGATGACTAAAAGTAGAGGCAGGGCGCGTTTTCTTTGGCCCGGAAGTAGTGGCCCAATATTGGGATTACATCGTCTCGCGAGATCTCCCCATACATATGCTAAAGAATCCACCAACGGTGGCCTCGACAGTGACCGGTCAGTTTGATTTATCGGCTCTGGCATCGTCCACGCTAAATTTTTGGGAAAAATATGTTCCTTCATCGGTTATTTACATAAAATGAATTATTAGACAGCTTCGATGCTTGTGTATCGCTTGAAATGGCTCGCTAGATGCTAAACTGGGATAGAATCTAGATTTCACAGTGAGATCTAAAGGATGATTTTGAGTCCTAAGATTTAGAGGAAATTTGGTTATTTATGTCGTATGTGAAGTTGGACCAAGTCCAAAAATAATTGGACGTTTCAGTGAATCGACAAAATATTAAATTATCTAAAGTTGAATCAAACAACTTTTGGACGAAATACTTGTTGTTGTTTTGAAAATTTGGAAAACTTCTTCAGTCAATAATAAAAATTTCTCTGGTTTCGTAATTTTTAAAAGAAAAAAAATAAGTGCGAAACGTCGAGATAATAAGGAGAAAAAACAAACTTGGAATTGATTTTTATGATAACTGTCCAATGATATATATGACAAATGTTTCAGGCACTCCTCCTTTTCATACTTAACAGTATACCCCAAAAAAAAACCTTTTATCTTAAACGAGCCTATCCTATCTATTTCGTAATTGATGAGCGGAAAAATGGGCTTTTGAGTAAGTTGGACTGTCCTAAGGCGACAAATTAAAAACACACTCCAGTAATAAGCAGATAGAAATCTACCTGCGAAGGGACATTTATAAAATTGTCCTAAAGGGTCTTCTTATTCGCTTATTCCGGTTATATCGTTTCAAAACTTGGCGTCGTTTAAAACACTTAAGTTTTCATTCACCGTTCATTATTTTAAGACATATTGTTGTTGATTGCATAAATGTTTTATTATTACGATTATAATAAAATCCGAGCAATTAATACTTTGGAAATTGTATTCGCAATAAAACGTCAGTAATAACTCAAAAGTCAAGGTTATCAGTGTTTCTGAAGTTGCTTTCAGGAGCATCTGACGCTCTCACCTTTAGCCAACTCTCTTTAGATCGTATCACTGAGGTCACGGTGCTTATGCGCCGAGCGCTAACACATTTTTAAGTACGTCCTAGCGCGCACTTTTATAAAAGCGAAGGGACAGTCTGCGGTTCCTGCGTAAGGGCACCTGCCATCGCAAGGTGTTTTTCAAACTTCTTTATTCGGTGGCGATTCGCAAAAGCAGACACCGCAAATACCCAACAAACATGAAGATACGAGTTCTTTTAACTCATTCATTCGCAGTCCTCTTAAGTGTTTAAACTTTTTGCTTTTTAGTAGCCAGTCTTTTGAAGAGGAAAAAGACACCTTTTAAACAAAATTTCGCCGATTTATCATCGAGCTTGGGTAAAGGATGCCGTAGCTAATGTAGTTAGTTGAAACATTGTTCCTTTGCCTAGGGGCACGGTCTTGATGCTTTTGTTTCATCCGACAAAGTGGAGATGTCATTGATAAAGATTTTTTTATTTAGAATGAAACTCTAAAGAGGCTATTTTCTTTTGTATAGCGTGAGTAATTGTTGAATTGTGTCGACGGTTATTTAATGTGGATTTATGAGCCATTTTTTGGTAAATTAAAAAGAAATTTTATCTTAAAGAGAAGGTTTTTAGTGAAGTGTTAAATAAGATTTTCAACATTATTATTATTCTAAATGACAATTTGAACATTAAAAATTTACATTATTATATTAAAAGAAAAACGTTCTAAAACATTTTAACCCTTTCAGTAAATTTTTCCATTATAATGGACAGATGTAAAAAATTTATTTTTTAAGATATTTTTTTAATAAAATTATCTTGTACGCTATTGTTTTTGAAAATAGTTTTAGTCACAACCGAATGACAATATTAACTGATTTTTATTAACTTTTTATACTAAATAATTTAATTAGAATATAAAATTTAATTTCAACATCGTTCATGGATTCGAAATAATCTCATAACAATTCTCTAAACAAATACTGCCTGTCCATTTAATTTCTAAATTACCACCTTCCTAATCGTACAACGTTCGTTTAATTTAAACATCTTATCCTCAAGATAGCATCAGCATTTCAAGAGATTCGCCACCGCTAATCACAAGCCGAGCTCCCTAATCTTGAGAATGACAAAACCAATGATAGTCCACGTCAGTCGTACTGACGAACAGCCGCCTAATTGATATTTCCTCCTAAAGCACGAAGACCCCTCGTTAGAAAATCATAACACCTAATTTGGCCGCGGGCCACGTACACACAACTGCCCGGCAAATCGTAGTTTCTCTCAAGCTGCACGCAGAAAAAACTTCTAGGAATAAGTCCCATGCCCAATGTTAATTTCGACGTAACGTGAACATATTTCAAAATCCACCAATCATTCGCTAAAGTAATCCTTCAGTGGATAAAAAGAAAATTTGTTATTCCGGCAAATCGGATTATTTTTTACAAGTATTCGACTTTTTCAACGCTTGCAATTTCCTAATTCATAATCGTCGCTGGCCCATCTGCTTATATCTTTTGACAAGCAACGCCCTGCAATTACTGACACGCTCGAAAACTACTAAGCACCGCTAAGCGCCAGTAAATTTTGCTTCGAAAAAAATCACGAATTTCCGTTGTGTTCGATATGTTTTTAGAAACAACGGAGCTCGTTTTCACATTGTTCTTGTACCAAAAACATTCTTCCTCTAATATTATGATTTGACGAGTACTCGAAGACTTATTACGGAAGAACCTTAAACCATCGATTGTTGAACCATTGGACGGTTATCGCGTTTCGTGGCACGCGCGCAGGTGAAACTTATAGCGCAGGTGGACCAGGCCCGGGCTCTCGCCGACCCCAAGTTGGGCGCCAATTGGTAACATATCCCTGCGACGAGAAGGCTCGCCGTTTGCAGCTGCGTTTTATCGCTGACGCACATACGTACTCGCGCATTTTTTGCTCGCGTATGACTGCCTCGGCGCACGTTCTTCGTTGTGCGCCAAAAAACAGCTGGAGGATGCCCACCACATATGTCTCGCGGATAATATAATAAGAATCGCGAACTGTCGCCAAGGGCCTCCGTCGTTTCGTTTTTTGACGGCCGTGTAAATATCGTGCGCCTTTTATGCGACCAATAAAGGTCGCGATTTATTCCCCACTGTTGCGCATTGTTTCGCCTATCTGGCGGCACCGAGATTTATTCATCTGACGATAAACATCGAGCCGCGGTTATGCGCTCGTTTGTCGACCGCTTACGCGACGTTTTATCTTCGACGTTTCCGCGATTTTCATGCCCTGGGAAGGACGATTGCATCGCCAAGAAATTGAATGGGAAGAGATCTGCAATAGCTTGTACACAACCGGGGAAATGTTACAGTCTTGGAATGCGCGGAGTTAAAAGCTTTTGTTTCTTCAGATCTTATTTTACTTAGACAGGACTTTAAATTTTTTTGAAATAGAAATGGTAAAAATAACAGTGTCATTTTTTTTTTTTGTATGGCCCCAAATTGAAAAAAAAAAATTATTCGATGTTTAAGAAATGGTTTCTGGTGCTTTTGTAAACATTCTATGCCAGAACAAATGCGTTATTATTGTTTTATGCAAATTCATAACGCTATTCATTATTCGGTTTTACGCAAGTATTTTCTCATATGTATATACATATACACACATTTATATTATGCGCCAACGCCGCACTTAAAATTTAATTCGCTAAACTAAGCGTATGTAACAACAGTCCACTAATTTACCACATAGAGAATTTCTCAACAAGTAAGCTCACACTTACCGAAAAAGATAAAATTATTTCATTTCCTCGCGCACATTTAACTTATGAGTTTACACATTTTAAATGTTGTATATTTCTGATATAATTTATTTATATATATTTTTTTTTGTTCATTCTGCAGTGAATGAGAAACTGCTCGTTAGAATTTTACTAAATAACTTTAATACAGCCTTGGTAATGAAAAGGGCGAGTAATTAATTACGTCTTCGAGTTTTTACTTGTAACCATGAGTTGGCTTGATAATGAAAATTATCCTCATCATTCGAATTAATTCATTGTTCATTGCAACAGGTTTCACATTGGCGAAAAAAAATCTTATTTAAAAATGAGTTAATAAAAGATTGCAATCAGTACGAAATATGCCGTATATATATGCTATTTTTGTACTTCCATATTTATTGCAGTTTGTATGAATTGCACATTTTGCCTTGTGATTTAATATCAAGTTTAAACTAAGAAGTGCACCTTTGATCGGACTGATAATGCTTTAATTATAATTCCACATCCTCGCTATAAATTATAAATACAAATAATTGTAATTGCATTGCGTAATTTTCAAATCGAGTTTGCAATACGTTATGGAAAGCTTCAGTAAAAGATCAGCTTTTTTATAAACTTTAACAAACTTTTTTTGCGACGCATCATCTTTGGATGAACTTACCAATGATGTTAGAATACCATTCTTGTCCTACGGGACAACATAAAGGAGAACTAGTCTCGGATACCATCCGGGAGCTTTTTACGAAAAAGCTCAACCGAGCTTACTCGAGATGAAGGTAACTTTACCTCAGCACTTCCGGTAGCTGCCCTTCCTCCTGTCGGGATTCTCCGGGCGTTACAGTTCCGCCTTGCTCTCTACCTTATCAACATCGAAATGGATTTTACATGATTTAATTTTGATGAAAAAGTAACATTCGTATCCTTTCTTTCTAAAGGAACATAATAATTGAAACATTGCAATGTTTTAAGCAGCATCAAATATTATAATGCTTTAATTTTGTCATTTTTCTCAGATCGAAAGTTCAACTTGCTTTCAACTCTGAAGATGATTTAATGTTTTATATGTTTTTCCAGTGTAAAAAGTATGTCTAATTTCGGTGACATTATCTTCGAGGTAATATACGAGCTTAAAAAGTTGATTGCGAGCATAGCTCATTGTGTGCATATATAGTAACGCGTTTTATACTTTTTGTCACGTATCATCCCATACGTGAGAGTCGTCTAAGTACAGTAGATCGTACCTAGCCAGCCATGTGCGTGCCCGAGGTGCCCCTCGGACGACGGCACGGTGCCACTGTCATACCAATTAATCGCCGGAAGATCGTTATCACCATGGGATGCTTTCAGTCATGGGGTATCCCATTCCATCATACACTTTCTCCCTACGTATACGAGCTAACAACGTTCTATTTAACTAAAATACGATTTTGCACCGGAAATTGATAAGGACAGTCGCCAATTATGAATTTGTAGCTTTTTCAAAATTACATCTTTTACATTAGTTATTCTAATGAAGCGTAATTATAGACCTGCAAATTCATATTTCGTAAATCTATGGAAACTTTGTAGAAATTGGTAAAATTAAATATTGAAGTTAAATTATACATTTTTCAACAAAAAAGCGAACATTGGAAATGATGATATTTTATTTATTTCTCGCAATTGAATATACAATTAATATGTTATTTATTAAATTAATAAAGGGTATAAATTTGCATAAGCGATCAACCGTTTCACTAATAACAATAACTGTCTGGGTTTAAATGTTTAAAAGTTAATTTCGGTATAACATTAAGTATCATAATTATTGTTTTAAATAATTGTTTAAATATTCATGAGAACGTGAAAATTGTGGACATATTGTGCAAATTGGTTTCATTGTAATTTTAAATGTATATACTACATTTAAAAAGTAAAATTATGTTTTCATTCGTGTAAAATTACATTGTTCCTGCGAAATTGCTTTCTGCTGTTAACATTTGGAAATCACAATTTTTTCTCTTTTCATAAACATTGAATATAATATAAGCTTATTTTTCAATACAGAAACATTTTTTTTTGCAAAATCTGAACAAAAATGAACTATTTCGTTTATTGTCTCGACAAATTATTTTTATTATGAATCAATGACTTTTCTTCACGTAAAAAAAAAAAATTCACATAAGAAACCCTTTTGAATAAATGCAAATTTCGCAATGTTATCCCTTACTGCAGAAGGTAATTTTTCATAGATTTTTTTTCTTTTAATTGTGATGTCCAACGTATTTATCGAGCACAATTGTAACGCTAAAAGTTGGAAGGAAGTCGTACAGTTTTTCCCCTGCAATTACTGTACGAATCGTTATTTATAGGTTTCTTATGATAAGCATTATGACTTTATTGTTCCTTTCTCAACGCGCAAACACACGTGTGCGTAAGTTGAATCAATCGAAAGAAAACTGTGTCGGAAAATATACGGTGCAAGAAGAAGTTGAACAGCAATAGCGGCAAGGCAATTTAACGTCACGGCGAGTTAATTTGCCGCTATACATACCGGTGCAATCTTTTTTCTCGATCGTGTATACATCAGTACTTTATTCGCCACCTCGGCGAATTTGTTTTCTTCGCTCCGCTGAAAAACGGCCTCACGAGAGAGCATGCGCGGTGAATAAGAAACGCTTTATAATGAATTTTCTTTTTCGAACTTACTTCGGGAAAAATTGAAACAGGATATTATAAACATTTTAAGACTCGCAATTAAACATTATCTCGAATAAAGTCGGTTTTGTGGAGCCTTTCAAAGTTTACTCCGATTATAGAGTTGAAAATTTCAACTCTATGATTCCATGAGTTTTGAGCGAGGAATTCTTAATCAAAGCCTGATCATAAAAATTAGTCGAGATCAAGATCCTGACTAAAATCGCTATACATTTGCCCCAGGAGCTTAACCGGAGATGAACATTGCTTCATTTCTCACGGAAATAATGGCGATATTCGTCCCACGATTATTATTTGATATACACTGTTGTCTGTGCGTTATTTTTTTTTTATTATTTGCTCTTTTTTTTTTTCTTTTTCTTTATCATGCGACGACAGCGGGTTCCCGAATGTTCCCACGTGGCACACGGAGTCACTGTATTTCACAGCGTTTTACGAGCGCACGTAAGCTCCTCTCTTTGGCTCGCGATGACGACTTTTCACGTACGATCCTTCCCACGATTGTGGTATCTATACGGAACGTAGCTTTTGTATATATTGTCGTCGAAGACTCCTAGAAATAAATATTAAGAAAAAAAAGGAAAGAGGTTGACGTGTTGAGGTTGAGGAAAATGTACAGCAGGTATTGCAGAGAAGCAATACACTGTGGATACAGACTCGACATTGGCTGGGAAACTTCTTCTTTGTATTGAAAAAAAAAAAAAATCCTGCTTATATTTAACATATGTTCTTAATAAATTAATTAAACATCTGTTCTAATTCAAATGTCTTCTGTGATACAACATAACAGTCAGCAGAAAACTTTGTCCTTATAACTGCGAAAAAAGAAGTCTTAATTAAGACGTTTTTTGTACCACTTTTTAAGTCATTTGGCTTGTCTGAAGTAAGTTTACGGTAATATCTTATTCCAAGACTCATAGTGGAACTTGAATTAGACACCATTGTCTGAAATTAAGAAGTTTCAGAAATAGAAATTTTCCCATTGATATTCCAGATTAATTGGAAATCTTAAAGAAAATTTCTGACTGTTAACAATGTTGTCTGAAAGACGGTTACTCGTATTGGATTTGATTCGTGCACGACTCGAGGTCGCGTTTCGACAAACATTGAATACCGAACGAAGTTCTCATGCGTCCTGGCGAGTAGGCACGCTGTCGTGCCGACAACCATGTCGATCCGTTAAACCATAGCCAGCGCCAAAAGTGGTGCCGAGTAATGGCAGCGTTGATACACGTAATTGTACGTACACACACCAGCGCTGAAAATACGATCGACTCAATTTCATTAAGTAGAGCGATCATAGTGCAGGACGTACTGTGCGCCACTGCACATCGGCCTCATTTTCATACTATCGATTTTTACTGCCGGGTGTAAAGATTACAGGAAAGAAAGCCATTCGAAAAAATTGAACGGGAGAATCATGGAACGCTCGCTGTCGAGGGAAATGGGTTAATAAAATTTCGGATTTAGTGTATGTGTGCGGATTTCAACGCACCGTTTTTCACGTACTCAGTTAAAAACACTTTTATATAAGAATTGTGCTTATGTTGAATTTTCTCTCTCCATTGAGTATTAAAGTAAGTTTTTTTTTTTTGGGGGGGTCCCCAGGAAATAATATGCTACTTTTCTGACCTAGGGAGGTAAAAAATTCTTTTCCACTCGAGGACAGTAATAGCAATTCAAAATACTTCAAACTTTTTCATGATTTGTCGAGAGGATGGAAAGGAAATCCTAAATCGTTTGTATCAAAATACTTTTGAAAATCATGGGGAATCAAGAAGTTACGTCGTTACAAGTTTAGAGTAACATTTGTTGATGTAAAGGGTTGTGCGGTTGGAACGTAAATCCTATAATTGTAAAATTTAAAACGATTGTCGTGTTCAGTTTTATTATGGCCCTAAAATTCAATTGCAATAAAACAACCGTGAATTCGCTGGTAGTATCTGACATATTTCATCCCTTAGGTCACGTTCGACCTCAATCATCGCCCCTAAATAAAGCGATCCCTCTGCCAAAGCATTAACATAATTCTAATCTCAGTAGTGCTCGTTTGGAAATTAGAATTTCCCATTTTCCAGTGTCCTTCTAAGACACTGCGGAAAGAATCTACAATTGCTAGGTTGTACTTTAAAGGAGGGAAGATGCTTTCCCTTTCGCGAAACGAGAAGGAACTATCACCATCAAAATGCGAGACGAGTCGTCGATCTGGGAAACATTTGCAAATGATCGTCGATGCTTTACGCAGTAAAGTTGAAACATAAAACCTTGACGATGGAACTTGAACAATAAAGATATTCGATAAACGTGGAACGTGTTCATACGCGAATAAATATTTTTCATCGATTAACTGATGATTCTGAACTCATGATTTGTCAAATTAATCCACTCCTGATAATCTAGGTATCATTAAAAAAGAAAACAAAGAATAAGTCTAAGAAAAGTATTTAGTAGAATACGAAACATTCGCTACTGCTATTTTTATTAGAATTTTTAATTCCACCTTGTGTTTTTCGTAACTGTAATTTCAACAAAACCAAGAGAGAAATACAGAGAGAGAGAGAGAGAGAGAGAGAGGGAGAGATCTGTTGAACCTAAACGCTTACATACACATGTCCACAAATATGTTTAACACGTGTGCATATATGGACATATACATATGGACAATCACATAAGTGAAGTAACAACGAATGAGAAGTAGCAGTAGACGGAAGTGGAAGAATAGAGAAGAGAAGAGAAGAGAAGAGAGGAGAATAGAAAAAGAGAGGGAGAGAGTGAGATAGCTGAGCCTGGAATAGGAGGAAGCAGCGGGTGATTGATTTTTGTCGTGGCTTTGCTCGTCGCTATCTGCTATCCTCGATTGTGTGGACCAGTAGCGTGAGTTCGTGGTTGTTGGGTGAACCGGCAACGGCGGCGTCGCGACGCCCTCCAACGATTGGTGGTTACCGTCCCCAGGGGGCGGCGCTAATCACCAGACCGTGCAGCTTGGTGAGTAGTCGACTGCACTCACCTCGAAAGCACTCTACCGTACTATCATCGGATCCCCGTTTTCCTCTCTCTCTCTCTCACACTCGCCTTCTCCATCTCACTCTCCCCCTCTCTCTCTCTCACTCTCTCTCCCTCTCTCTCTCTCTCTCGTTATCTCTTATCCGTACGTGTCTTTCTTCTTCCACGCTATCATTCTCTATCATTTCCCACATTTGGCGTCCTCCTCCTGCGCCTCCTAGCAGCTCTCTCTGCGTGCACACGGCAAAGAACAGGATGTTAACCGACGACCACGACGGCGACAGGAAATAGAATTCCACGAGACTCTTCCTTCCACTGGACGGCGTTTGAGAGCGCGTCCGTTCCGATGCTTGTCGAGATGGATTATTCCACTCTGATATTCCCTACTTGACGTACCTGTTCGCACGACATTTTCTTGTTGCGTGACAATATAACACGATACCCAATACTTTGTTTTGTTGTACCTCTTTCTTGTACAGGCCTGCAACGCAATATTCATTCAGGAATAACAGGGAGGAAGAGGAACTACAACTTTTGTTTCAGAAAACAGTTGGAGTCTATACAAAGATTGTGTCTGGTCTATTGGCTAGGGGATACACATTTCTCTTGCTTTCTGCATTCTAAGTGTGTAGACGTGTTTTACATTTACAAAGTGAACTACAACTGTTGATACGAAGAATAAGAAATTATGTTCAGAGATGAAGATAGTTGACCATATGCCAGAGATCTCGCAAGAAATTAAATTCTTTGGTTAATGCACTCCGCGATATATATATATATATATTTTTTTTTTTTTCAGGATCAAGAGATATTAGCAGATGTGACTCATTAACGATGCAATTTTATGGAATTTTAATTTTCTTTGTACTTTAACAAACGTAATGAATTTAATGTTAATCAAAGATTGTTAAACAATTCGTTTAATTTGCAAATCCTTTTGATCAACATCAGGGACCATAGCCCTACGAATGTCCTTGAAGAATGTCAACTATAATTTCTGTAAAATTTGTAAAGCATATTTTAAAAAATATACATAAGCGTTATTCAAAGACATTAGCAGGAGAAACGAGATTGCCGTTGTAATTGTAGCTTTTATCATTGGTGGGAAGGTTGTCGATTCGAGGTTGACCAGGAAGCAGTGTAAAGTGACGTGACGGTTCAGTGGCAATGTAGTTGATAAAGGCCGATAAATCGCAAGTAAAACGGAGTGATAATATCATGACGGCAGGACAGAGCGTTGGGTTGGTGAGGTGAGAGGACAGTGGGTTTCTACTTGTTGTGAAGGGGAAAATGCTTGCAGGTAAGTAGGGGAAGACTTTCTGGAGGGGAAGGGTTTCGACGGAGGGGGGATGTGGTATTGATGAAAAGTGGGGATAGAAAACTTTGGGAGAGGGTAAGAGCGCAAAAAAGTGGGGAGCTTTCAAAGGCTCCCTTGTCGGGGAAGCTTAAAGTAGTAGACAGAGGGAGGGACTAGTGGACATGCGCGGGTGTGACGCGACACCACGGCGACCTTCAGGCCACCTCCAGAAACAAAATGGCTACCGCGTTTCCCTACCACTCACACAGATGGCGATAGGATGACTTCTTCCTCGAACCCGAGTGTTTTCTTGAAAAGCGAAAACACGGGAAATAATGGACTCCGATGCCTGGCGAAATGATCGCTGGGTGTTGGCTTTGAGCTTTTGCGATATTAAACAAAAATAGGACAAAAGACTTTGAAAATGTCGCAAATAAGGGTTCGTCGATGAAAAATGATGTCTTTTGCATGATGACTTGGACTTGTTTGACGGAAGGCTTGTTGGAATTAGTCATTAATTACATCGACAGTTTTTAAACATGATGATTTATTGTCGAATGTTTTTCAGTTGATGTGGATCAGCGGCGTTGGCTGAGGACTCGTAAATTCTTTATGAGCTACCTTGAACTACAGCGAAAAGTAAGCAATTAGTATGATAATGCGCGTAACAAGATAATGTATTCTGCGAGCATTTCTAAAAACGGTTAAAGAAGTCGAAAATGTTCTATATTATGTAATGCAAAAATATGATTCATATCGGTGTGACATGTAATGGCATCATTAGTTTAACGATGATGAGGTGTTACAGAAGCTTTTGGCAAATGCTGAAAGGATCGGAATAGTCATGATCTGTTCGTATGAATGAAGAAACGGGGAAATAAAAATATTATCATCTGGATGATATAAAGCAATTTGATTTATGGATTCTTATACCAAAAATAGTAGACATTGATTGGCGAACGGCGAGGCTGGTTGGTAGGTTGGCTGGAAGGTTGGTTTGCCAGCTATATGTTTTTAGGACGGTGGATAGAAAGCAGAGACTCATGCATATTCAACGGTACTCTCAACTCCTCCGTCACGGAGGGAAAGAACACCCCCCTCGGTCCCCTCCCATAACCGCCCGTCGACCCTCTTCGACCCCCTTTCAACCCCTGTCTTGCGACGAAGATAAAGACGAAACGAGAGAGAAAGGAATTGGTTTATTATGTTCGGGGACGACTCCCTGCAAGAACAATTAGAAACGCTATTCGCGTGATATCAAAGAATAAGAATCGAGGTACAGTGAAAACGACAGGAAATAAGGAACGTAAACTCAAAATAAGAGAATCAGCTTTTTATCGATACCAGACAACAAGATTATTTAAATCTAGATTTATATATACCACATATATATTTAATAATATAATTCGCAGGGTGTTTCTTTTTCATAAATAATTTTTCAACCCCCAGATTTGAAATCTTGCTTGTTAATATTAATGCAACGTATAATTTTTCGTTATTTTGCGCTTTTATGAATTCATCATACTTAAACTGTTGAATTATATGTTACAAAATCGTGATTAAGTGATTAAAGAAATATTTAGATAAACATTTACAAACGAGTTTGCGTTGTTTTTAGGAGAAAAATTGTTCGAGTTTAGAGAGGAATTTATTATTTTTTTCTTATATTATGTATTTGATATAATGAATATTTAAATAATTGAAATTTCATAAGCCATTACACGATTCGCTTTGTAGTACTTGTTATAATCGCGATATTAAGCCGCGGGTGTCTGCTTTATAAAATCTTTTGTCAGAAGTTTTCGCTGCTCGTAAAGCACCTCGTATTGGTTACGCTACGATCGCTTTACGTACCAAGTTTTATACGCCTCAAGTTTTAGCGTTTTACTGTGCCATGACCCCGATTTCAATATAGCCGCAATTTAACAGTTTCGAGAACTTTGATCGAATATCACAAGACACGCTATCGCTCGGATCTTCAATTTTATTTTAAATACACTTACAATTCATTTGTCAATAATTCTCTTATAATCGGCATTTAAATGTATTATATTGCTTCAAATACTTAAAGAAAAATAGAGAGAATTTATTTTCCTTCGAATAATTCGATTAAAACAAAAGTATTCAAAAATAAAATACAAAGATCTTTCAAGAATGTCTTCACCAAAAAATATTTAAAAAGATATTTGGTGACGTTACTTTTAAAATTGGTGATATTTTTTATTTTATCTCTCCAGCACTGTATTCAAAAAGGGGTACATGTTTCATTCGGGGTTTTGGCGTCGTCTTGAAAAATAATTTTCAAAACGCAAGAGAATGGAGATCGTTTGGCTCGTCGTTCGTAGTTTACGAGCAACAAATCTGTGCGGCAAGATGAGAGCGCTAGGAAACATGAAAAGAGAGAGAAAGGCTGAACGAGTGAAGAGAAGAGAGAAAGGAAGGAAACGTTTGGTTACGACGGCGATAAATTCGAACGAAGGATTTCGCGGTTGAGAACTGCAGAAGCGTGGCCTCAGAGAAGTCCTGGATCCAGGGATTGATAACCCTCGTATTCTCCTTTGATATCCTTTTGCTCCTTGCGACTTCGCCCTCACCCTCGATCCCTCGTCTTTGGTTCGTCGACAGACTCCCTTGTGCCACGAGTTACCGAAGACAGATCGAACCACGGTTTGTTTACTCGCTCGTGTCGATGATTCGCCAAATTAATTGATTTTCCTTCTTATTATCATGTTCTACACAGAAAATAATAATTACTTCGATTAAAGGAACGCGTAACTATTTGCCCTGCTTTACAGGTCGGAAAGTAATTACTTTCCACACTCCTATGGATAAAGAATTCTCTCTAAAGAATCTATCAAGATCATATTTAACGACAATTTCTCTCGGCCATTTCATTAAGAAATTACAGTGCACTTGCAACAATTTATTTTGCAAAAAAAGTAATAATTGCAAAGGTATTGCATTGCTAAATAAGATTTCGTGATAATCCTTAGAACGGGCGGAAGAATTCCTTGTCATTTTCACTTTCCTTTGAAGTGTTCCTCAATATTCCATTTTTTCGTAATTGCAGCGTTACCATTCTCTGGCCCCGTAATTAACGGATAATGCGTTCGAGGTCCCTCGTTAACACTTGGTCCCGCAGGGTACGCAAGAAAGAGAGAAGCGGCGTATGCGTGACGGACAGACGGATACGCGGCAAAGAGCATGCATTAACGAGGAGGATCGCTCGGCTCTCCCTCCGGTCGCTTACCACCGCGAGGCATTGGCAAACCGGATGTCCATGCGCGTTTTTACCAAGAGACGCATTTTTCGCGGACGACGACGAGCTCAGATTACTCGTCGAGCGAAAAAGGGACGCGTTTCGTTCCATTTCGTTCCGGCAGCAGCACCTCCCTCGCCTTCGATGTAGTCCTCTGTAACTCCAGACGCCGGGCTCAAAGAAATTGCAGGGCAAACTTTTATTAGGTTTCTAATAACTTTGCCTTTTTGGAATCACAGACTTTCCGTTCGAATCTCAATTAGAAATTATGATATTATTTTTCCAAGGTACTGGAAAAATAGTTTTTGTAGTTAACTTTGTGTCGGAGGGAATTTTATTTAATGTACACTTCAGTACAGAAAACTGTTGAATTTTTTTTAAACAAAATTCAAATCGAGGTAAAAGTTATTAATTATTTACAGAAAAATTTATGATTCGTAAAATTGCTTTGAATTCTGGACAATCGTTCGCACCCTTTAAACGACGGGCTCACTCGGAATTTACGTATCTGCATAATTAACCATTACTGCCTTCAGGATGATCATCGCAACGCATTCCAGCCGTCGAAAGGCATCCGCAGTGTCGCTCGAATGGCCTTCGCTGTCATGCTGCCAGACCTGTGCTTCTGCAAAAATATTAATATCGCCTTACGTTTATAACTTGCTCGGTCATCGCTTATGTTTTTGACAGCGGGAATTGTTCATTTTTGTCGTAATTATCTTTCATTATAGTTATATATTTTGAAGGCACACGACGGATAACGATGCTTCTCTAACCGCCGCTGATGGCATTCAAGACTAGACATTGCTCCTGGAAAGATAATGAAATCTTAAAATCATACAATATAACAAACAAAACCAAACAGCTATAATTCCGTATTACCGCCCTGAGCGGAAAACATTCATTATCACTTTTGCAAACGAAAAATCTTTTTGCATCGTGAAACAACGTTCACGATGCAATTCTCTAATATTTTTAGCAACTTAACACTACGCGAAATAAACCAAGACAAGTGACTGAAATAATGGATGATCGTCCGCCGTTCGTGAAATGTAGATATTTTTTGAGCTTACGACTTTTCCGCCTCTTTTTTTTTTCTTCTTTGCACTTCCCTCGTTCGCTTCTATCAGGAACGACGACAATCGATATCAAGGGGAATATGGAAGAGGTCGCGAACCGAGGGAGCAAGAGAACGAAACACCGAGAAAGAAAGAGGGACGTTCGTTTTCTGCAGAGAAACGAGGAGAGAAGAACGAAGAGGCGGAGGAGACGTGGGATAGCGGGGGCGGGGGGAGCATCATATTTTGCTCATTAGCGTCAGCATCGTCGTCAGCGTCGGGACGCCCTTACTTGGCGTTGCGAGGCTAAGGGTGGTGAGGCCATCCATCATCTTGTCCTCCGTTTCATCCACCGGCACCACCTCTCTCGTTTCTCACCGCTGTGCGACCTCGTAGGCGGCACTCACATCGAGACAGATTGTCGGACGAAGCGTCGCTTACGACATTGATGCGCGCTACGTTCGCCGCAGGGTGTAGATATGATGTAAGTGATTTTACACCTTGCAGAAAAACCTATTGACCGTCGATCGTGAACGCCGAACATCAATTCGAAGTAAACAACTAACTTTTTTTTTTTTTCTTTTTTATTGGCCCTCTTTTTTTGGGAGGGGATTGGTACAATGATTTGTTATAGTTTTCAACAGATCATTGAAGTCGTCAGTTTTGATGAATTGGATATTCCCTGTAAAGGGAATAAACTTTTTTCCTTTGACATTGTCAGATAATAAAAAGAATTAAATGTTAATTCAAGAATTTATTATTATTCAAACTCAGTAAATAATCAAGGTTGAGAACTTAGAAATCTAGATCTTGAACTTAGAGCAATTATCAATCAATCATTTTGGTTTCAACAAGCAATTAGCAAATGAAAATACTGTTCGACTCAAAGCGAAACCAATTACATTTACTATCTGGATATTATCATATCGAACTGGTCGAATTTCAATGTAGATTATATACATAATATGTAGAGTTAAATAGTGTGCATTATATACCTGTATTCTCATAAAATCCGTGTTGAGCGACAGATCGTAAAGCGATTTATGTATACGGGTAGCTGTAACGTTGATAGTAAATGGTAAGCACACGCAGCATCAGGCTGTACTTTCCACGGTGCGGTTAGTTGCGCGTAAACGGCTTTATTACCCATACAATCTCGCTTGCCACCTAGATACACCGCGTACCAATAGAAAAATCATAACAGCTTTGCGTATTAAAATAAGTGCCGGGTACGTTTCAACAATCACTCGGACAGAAAAGCTAGCCACTGGAAAGTGAAAACTAACCATATAAAAATAACTATATATATGACACAAGTATGAAACATATATAAATATAAAGTCATATATGATCCATATATAAAGTATACGTGGCAACATCTATGTCACATATGTAGATCATTTTTATACTGGTATATTAACACCTCTCGGAAATAATTATCAATGATGCAATGTAACTTCGTGTCGAACAATTTCAATAATTTAAGCAAATTAGTTGGGTGCTAAGTGATATACACTTTGTAGATACGAGCTATGATTGTTTCCTTCAACAGTTCGCCGATAATTTACTAATACACATTTTCAAAACTAAATTATGACCCTTAATCATAGTTATAAAATAGTACCAAGAAAATATTCCGAGTCCAGTTGAAGATCGTTGCGACACGCGGTATTACGAAATGAGGAAAATTGGAATTGTTCTTAATGGGAAGGAGAAGAAAATATTTTAAAAGATAAAAGTAGTTGTGGAATTTCAAAAGTGTTGCGTACTTTTAACGGTACCGTTTAGCTTATTAACTGAAACATGTTGGGAAATTTGAGAAGGTTCCTGAAGGATTTAGTGACGGTGTAATTAGAGGATTTTTTTCCTGATAACAGAAAAAGTTCTAAAAAGAAAAAAAAAAAAAACACGCGTACCAGCAAATATCTTGAAATATCTTCAAAACATTCTTGGTGTCTTCGAATTTAAATCCGGTGCCGTCTCATTTGGACTTAGGCCTGAGATAAGAAACGTCGTTAACAGTGATTATATTAAGACGGCAATTTCCTCAGGCTGGATAACCGATATCCGGCCCCAATTTTCTGTAACTTGCGTAACGTTGCAATCCGTTGGTCGCGTAAATCACGAGCATTTGTATGTGTGCCGGGTAACATTCCTTGGGCTACGCGAAGGTACTTTCCCGCACACGTACATGCGTAACGCCAGGTACACACTCGCAATCAGGTATACCTTCGACGGGACAGAAATGGAGTCGTCTACCATATAATGACATTGGTTCTGCTCCGCGCCACATTGCGCCATTCCGATGCGTAGGCCAGTCACGCCCGCACGTAGGATACCAACACCTTCATACCCTAAGCAATACACGTAAAAGAGACATACAGGCACGTGTAAGTGCCGTAACGCGATGAAGTATAGTGATCCGTGAACCGACGCAAAAGACAATATGGTATATTTCTTTTTGCCGGGGCTTACAAAGACGCGCCACTTTCCGATTCTATTTTTCTGCTTTCCATTTCCCTCCAATATTCTTCTTCCTGGTGGTTGTCTGAAACTAGTTCCACCGTATACTGCTTTTCTCAACGAAATTTCTAGTAGCTGGATGATGATTAAAAATAAGAATCTTTTTAACGTAGCATAAGAAAAAGGAAGAATATTTTAACACGAGTGTCTTTAAGATTGAACGCAGAAATTTCCTTTTTAGAAATTCTGCACGCATCTCTTCTGGTATTTAGTCTCTTTCGGTTATAACGTATCGTCGAAATGTTAAATTTGACCACGACTGGACAAATGCTGAATGACAAGTAGACCACAATACAACATCAGCCGTCGTCAATTTGTTTATTGCAAGTATACATTGAAATTACAATGTCAGACATAACAGTACACGTGTACTATCGTCACAAACTGTTCAATTCTTAGAAATCACTTCATTTGCAATTTTTTAACGATTTGGCAAAAGTCTAGAAATCGTGACAGAAAGGAAAATATAAATAAACCACATGATTTGCAAATGAATGAAAAAAAAAAAAAAAAAAAAAAATCAAAAGAAGCATGATAAAACTAATAAAATTATAAGATCGAGTGAGACGATTCGAATGGAAATTGGAATATGAGTTTGATGTGTATCTATATCTAAGCGCAGAAGTCGAGTGGTAATGGAATGAGATGAAGTGACTCTTCTAAAAGGAAGATCGACGGTGTTTCGCGATGGGATGCCATGACATGATGTGAGATATGGAGTATGGGGAGAGAAAAGCAAAAGAGGTTTCGGATCGCGAGGGCGTAGAGTCAGCGTGACCATGGTAACGCGCAGGCGCATCCTCTCATCGCGTCCCTTCGATGAGTCTTGTGCTCTCTTGCTACCCTTAGCACGGACACCCGCTACCTCTCAGCACTGAGGCCATCCTCGCAGTGCCTTCCTCATGGATTGCTTTCTCCTTCCCCTGCGTTAGTTAATACGTACTAAACACCCCATAGGATCTATATATACCGGCTTACAGGAAAACACGTGTGTTTACTTGCCGCACTGCGAGTATTAACGAGCTCCTGCTTAACACCCCTAAATCTTCACTGTTTCAAACTTTCATACGTACTAAGACTATTACCATCTTGTTGTGTTCTTCGAATGGAAACTAGAA
>JABFQA010000023.1:0-39209 GCA_022817065.1 Probaryconus sp. ZL-2020
ATGTAACATATTCTGTAAGTTGTGTTTGACAAAGTATCATAACGCATTTCGTCAAACACAACTTACAGAATATGTTACATAAAATTAAGTTCTTTTTTTCAGAATATTCTCCCATATATAATGAAGAGCATCACGTCGCCCTTTTTTTGAATTTCATTTTATTAATAATTTAAAAACAAAAGACACTAAAAGAGTGAGAGAGATAGATGATCCGAGTGACGAATCACCTTAATGGTCGAGACAGCGTTTCATGAAACGTAAATGCTCGGGCGTAATTAAAGTAATGCCGTTGGAAATTTAACTCAAATTCGTTTGAATGATGAATGATAATATGATGAATGTGGTAATCCGAAAAGGTCTTGGCGGAGCATTGTTCCTTTTTTTAATTAACGGCAGAAGTGTCACCCTCTAGACTTTGGTCTCGCAGGGAGTAAATGAGAGAGAGAGATCTACTGTCAATCAAGCGGCATCATGGGCTATAATTTTGAAAAATGCAATAATAGTACGCTCGGAATGGTAATAAATAAATTGCTGAGAGCCCGCCTGTACACACCGATAATATGAAGAAATAGTCAGGCATGTGGAGTGGATGGATATTGCTTTGAGCAGACTGGAGAAATCCCTCTCTCCCGTATTATTGTCCCAACCCCTTTTACTTCACAATAGTGAAGTGAGCAAACGTCTCGTGAGATGAAGGAACTATTTTGTCGCTTTTATGAGAACTACAATGCAAGTATCCAAAGGGAAAATGTATTATAAAATACAGACGTTCCAGGGCATGCTCTGGTCTTGTCAAAATTTCATACATTCATTTTCTGACGACGTTAATTATTTACTGTTTACTATTTATGGTCTTGGAAAGACTTGCAAATTGAAATTTGATACTCGAATCATTTAATTTGTTTAAGGAAATAGAAGCAAGAAACATTTTTTACTTTGGAAGATCCTAAGGAAAAATCTAATTGGATATTCTTTAGGAAATTATTGGGCCCTTTGTAGGGCTTAGGTATGCTTCTTTAATTTTCTGAAACTAATTTTGTCCACTTGAAGGTGTACTCGTCGATATCACTATTTAAGACGAGTAACTCGATATTTTGACGATGCTTCTATCGATGCTTACAGACAACGTTCAGGGACAATAATTGCTTTATTGGCATTAATAAATAGCGCCGAGTAATAGCAGCAGGTACATCCTCGAAGGAGGGAGAGCTAGGGACACTGTTTAATAAATTTTCATGATTCTGTAAAAACAAATTACGAATTTGATATTTTTCAGTGGTTGTTTATACATTGTCTGAAATATAGGACTAAATAATTTCCAAGTAGACGAAGTGTAACGTCATTACAAGGTATTGACGTTCCTTGTAAAGCCCTACTTTATTTCAAGCCACCCGCAAGTCACCAAAAGATAAGATCGATAAAAGGATATTTGTCCTCTTTCATCAAATCATATAACTTTCTCATCTCCTGTTACCAAAAGAACTACTACATCGTATCGACTACTTCTCTAAGACTACTGTTGCTTGACACACTGACAATGGAATGTGTCCAAATTGTATCCAAACGGATTCTGATGAATTTAAGAGCAAAGATTATAGAAAATTCTATTTACACATTTTTTATTCTTATCATTAATAAAATCCGTAATTTGAAACAAAATTATTTATTATTCTGAATCAATTTTAAACGTAATTTAAGGATATTGAAAATTCATCGTGCGATGAACTTTCCAAATAGAGCGGATCCTCTTGTCTGCGCAATCACCCAAACAACCCCAGAAATTCATCAACCTTTGATTCTCGGATCCGAGTAAGGTGCAATAAAAGTCCGAGACAGATAAACGCAGCGGGGCGTCAGCCAGCATAGTCCGGGGAGGGGGAAAGTAGCGACGATATTTCACGGGTTCCGCGTGTCGGCGAACTTTAATAATATTCCTTCCATCAGGTATGGCCGGCAGCTCATATTAAGTCGGTGAGAGAGAGAGAGAGAGAGAGAGAGAGGCCGAGCGTGGCAGGGCTGCATAGGACGAGGGCGTAGAATGAGACGTGTAATAAAGTGAGTTTTTAATTTCCACCGGTGGCGGCGGTTGGCCCCGAAGGGGTAGCTTGCTGGTGGCTGGGTTGGCTCGTGGCCTGTCGGCTAGTATTACTAGATAAATCACCGAACAGGCAATAACCCCGTGCCTCCGCTCCCCCGAACCCCCCCCCCCCCCCCCCCCCCCCCCCCCTCGTTCCCTTCGTCGGTGTTGCCGTCCTGAGCGATCCCTGGATGGGATCCGCATATACACCGTCGAGCTTTCATAAACGTCCGGAGCGTCCGACGTACAATTCGCCGGCGCTCGACTCGTTAATAATGTTAAAAGCAAACGCGCAATCCTTAACCCCTTTCCACGGGCGCCGCGCACTTCCTATGGCCAATCATTTTTTATGCCCGCATCACTTTGCAACACTTCAAAGGGATTTTATCGTCGGCGCTCAATTTGTTGTTTGCTCTGTTTTTTTTTTTGTTTTTTTTTTGTTTTTTTTTTTTTTTTAAATGCTCCGACCTTCCGAAACTTTTAAACTGGAGTTGACATTCAATTTCCACCGACCGACCTGGGGTTAGAAGAGCGACACACACAGGTTCGACACAAAGCAGTATGAGAATTGTTTTGGCGAATTTAAGATTAGACGAATCTTTAAGATTTAAGATTCACGACAAAAGGGCAATTTTAATGAAACTGTCTATTGGCCTTCTTGAATGTTTAGTTTTTGTGTGAGCATAAAAAAATGTATCTCGCATTTAGGGCTGATGACGTTGATGTTTTTACTTAGGGATCGAACATTTCATTTGGAAGAGAAATCGTTAAATTGTGCTGTTTTTTAGGGTCGCAAATGGTCCGGAGACAGGAAGATTAGGATGACGAGTCTTCGTCAAAACACTCTCTTTGTTTGCGTAATTGTTACAGGATTAATGTCCAACAAGAATGGAGGAAATGGCATCCTCTTAAGGATTAGAACCGGATGCTCACGAGGGATCCTTTTAAAATCCCCATATTCGATGCGACTCGATTTTATTCGTCAAGCTAATCTCTGCAGATATTTTGTTTAACCGCTGCGTGCAACGGAAAATCATCTAGTACTGTTGATGTAATAACTGAAATAATAGAATTCAAAAATTATCAAAAAGAAAAAAGATTTTCAAAATACACTTTATGGATCCAGAAAAGAAATTTATCATGGTCTAAAATTCGTTATGGTAACAATCGCAAGCTCATCAAAAATGATGCGTTTAATTTTGCTCGGCGCATCTTGGAGTTGAAATAATTATACATTTTCATCACGCTTTATATCGCACAATAACTTTAGCCGGTGCAATTTTTACCCCGTCGTCATTACAGCTGCATTCAAATGAAACAAGGCCGAAAATATTAAATATTTTACAATCCGGCGTTCCTTCTTTTTCTTTCGCTCGACAAAAATGTCATTTTATGCATTTATTATTAACAATTGCTATTTAAAAAATGATTCCCCGTTTAAGGTATTATTCAATGTCAATCGTGCAAAATTAAATAACCGACTAACGATGTACTCGTGTCGCTTGTCTCCCACCCCTATCTCTGTCTCCCTCGTTCGACATTTTTTTTCCCTTGACTTTCTCTTTCTCGCACTTCGTCTCACACGCACGCACACTCGCTCCCGGATCATACTAAAAGTCATAAAAAGCAGTGCAAATTAATTTGCCACTCAAAGTTAATTAAATTGCTTTCCCGGCACGTTACTTTTCTCAATGATGTATAATTTCCATTAAAAGTTTAACGAATGCTTCGACTGGAATTACGCTTCGAGTGAAGACGGTGCAACTAGGTCGATTATACAGCAATAATTTATTCAAAATTTCACGTCAATTTCAACGAGAGCCAAAGAAAAAGTTAATCGCAATTAATTATATTACATTTTATTTAAATGTCAGTGGTAAAGGGTGAGAGGGAACGAAGAAAGTTTACAATGCATTTTCGGATCTAAATGAATTTATAAGGAATGTGTTTCGACTGATCTAATCGAGTGTATTCATTTAAGAATAAAAGTGAAATTATACCCGCTGATTATGCTGTGTTGTAATGAAATAGTCTGTCCAACATTTGGCATAGTTAAAAGTAACCAAATTGTACGCTTTAGTAGGCTTTTGAAACAGTTTTCTCGAGTTTGACATAGTTTGTAGAATAGTTTTGAAAAGTTTGATTAAATCAAAAGGAAATCTTTTTCATAAAATTGTGATCAAGTGTTTGTAAATTGCATGGCAAACGTTGCAATTTTCAATCGTGAATACTTGAAAAATGAACATTTGAATTTTAATGCAGTAAAATAATTTACAAACGACATGATCGCATTTTATATGAATTCAATAATTGCTCATTGAAACTCAAATAACTTCGGATCCTTCAGACAGCACTCGAGGAAACAACTGAAATTGTGCTCGAAGCCACGCGACTCAAGAAAATGAAATCACGAGACGCTTGTTGCCTCGTAAAACTAATCTTCTTACACTCTTCGCCGTTGCAGTTTCAGCGAGGCTACGTTAGCACCGCGGTAACAAGATTCGGTGGTTCGTTTATATTATACTAAACGCCAGCGGGATCCAGCGCAAAAGTGCAGAGCCAGGCAAAAGGGAGAGCTAAGGAGACGAGGATACGTGGGCTTCGGGAAAAAGCGAGACGACAGTCGAAAGCGCTGGATGATACTTTCCAGATGTCCCGAGTTTCTAAAGAAGTTTCAGGCAAGTTGCGAGAGCGCCCCGGCTCCGTCGACAGGAAGGGCCGCATTAAAACCGCTAATCCACGTTTCCTTATGTCCTCCTGCCATCATTTTTCTGTATCTTCAAACATAAGAGACACGCGTCGGACAAAAGTATACTTATCTTCCATTTGGGGCTTTATTTCCGTAAGCCAAAGTGCCACCGGTTCGCGCCTGAAAAAACCACCAGCCGCTCGACCGACAAAATTATGCCAAGTCCTTATTTTTTTTCTTTCTTTCTTTATTTCTTTCTTTTCATGCCTTACAAATTCCCAAGTCTTTACATCGCTCTAGAATAGTTGGAAATTGTGCGTGTATGTGTTAAATTCATCAGAGTTATAAAAATTGATAAATTTGTATAATTGTTATTCTCGCTTTTGTAATATTGAAATTGAATATTCCAACATTCCCCGAGAGACCAAATGCAATATAAAAATCTTCAGTCATACAAAAGAAATGAAATTGTTTAAACGTATCTGTGCATTATTGAAATTTTATTTGAGCAATTTTTTTATTATTCTCCCTCGATTGTGCACGTTTACAGTAGTTATAACTTTTTAAACAACGAATAAATATAAGAATGCGAGGGCATGAATTTATTCAATGATCGCAAGTGTATAGATTACTCTGACTATCAAATATTCAATACACGAAACACAATAATTGGCTTCAAATTCACAACACAGTTATCATCGGCAATATTGCTCGGTGTATCTACCTTTACATCGCCAATTTTGTTGGTTTTTAGTAATATATCAAGTAACACACGCTGCACACTATATTTCATTGCAGATGTGTATCGAATTTCTCTGAATAGTTTTAAGAATTGTTTATATTGTCTTCGATACATTCTGATTTCATTTTACAATTGCAACAAAAATATTGAAATTGCAAGAATTATTCTTCTGATTTGCAAATTGCATTTTGTCATTTTATAATTGTCTAATTTCTTTTTTTTGTTGACAATAGTAAAATCATAATAGAAATGTATTCATTAACAGTACGTATTGTTACAGTAACAATGTCAGTTGTTAAAGTAACAATCTGTATTGTTCAATTAATAATATACAATACTTGATTCCATACAAATTAACAATAATTGCTGTTCTATATCCAATCAATACTTTACATAATTAAATTAATTAATCTGAACATTTCATCCAATTTGAAGATAAAAAAAATTACTTCCTGCAAATCTTCGCTAATGAAATCTCGCCCCGACAAAAAAGCATGCCTTCCATTACGTCATTACTTTAGTAGTTTCTTTCTTTCGTCGAAAGAGATACGATACAATCCAGAAACTAACTTTTCCATACGCACATAAACAACATTATGCAGTATTACATATCGTATAATAACACGTGTTGAATATGTGACGTTTTACGACTCACATCATCATGTGTGTATGCGTGTGTATATATATATATATATATAAAACCTCTCTTAATTATCTTCTGGTAGTCCATTAGTCTGAACAGAGAACTCGGGCTAATACGTCGCCGCGGGAGGTCCGGTTGAGTGCTCTTCCTGCATTACAAGTCAGAGAAGTGTCAACTCGAGGTTTCGTTCTTAATTGAGTTTTTACGTTTCCAAATGGATCTCGTGCTCTTTATCGATAAGGTTAAAACTAATATCAAGGAGAGTACGGATTTATGACAAAAATTCAGTTTGGTTTTTGTTTTATTCATTTTGATGGCGAAGCTAATTCAGGACAGGAAAATAAACAGATCGTACATGTGTTGGAAGAATGTTTTTTTTTTTTCTTCCTTTTTGTTTGTATCATAAAGTGGGAGATAAATGTTCTGTTAATTTGAGTGACGATGGTGGGAAATGATTAATGCTCGGTTTACATAGTAGCCTGAGAGAGATGTAGAGTGTGACCGAGGAGACGTAGAAACGACGGACTTTATTCTAGTTACAAAATAATGGCACCGCTTAGTTTCGCGGCCATTTGGCAAACGACTCGAATAATTTGAAAATACTCCCACGAGAGGTTTCCTCGTGGATTCGTTTGTCATCGTATAGAAAACTTGGCAACAATTATCGAATGCCAAATTGTTTGAACGCTTAGATGCGTTTCTTCAAACTCACTTAATGATTCACTTTAATACATGTTAATAATGGAATGATTAAGTTAGAACTGCGTTCAAAATTATTCTATTTTATTCAAAAATCATGAATCAAGTTTATTTCTTACCAATTCCAATTTAAACTCAGTCCATTAACTAATTAAAATTATTTTGATTTTCAGGCTATTGGCGAGTCAATACAACACTCCTAATGTAAGTATAAACGAATGTGATTACTTTTAGCGAAGTTAAAAAGAAAAAAAAATGTTATTTTCAATTTACCGAGCAATGGAAAGTCACAAAATCTCGAAGCGTAGAAAAAAAATATCACATTAGAATGATTGCCCACTTTTGACAAAAGGACTCGATCACAAAAGACCTTGGGTACTTCATTAAGGCATCAGCACAAAATAATGTTAATCCGATTTTGCTCGTTAATTGAAACGGATCCCACTTAGTCGGATAGAGATGTATTCGCCTTTAATAAGCAGACTCAATAATGTCTGCGCGAAATAATAGAAATATAATTAAAGCAATGAGTCACAAAACGCGGAACAGAAAAGAAAGGAGGCTGCTCCAATTTTCGATTTGTTTAAATTCATAGTCACCGCTCGACAATCGTTCATTAACACATTTTTTTTCGTATCGCCAAATTCAACTGCATTGAGTATGAAGAAGAAGAAGAAGAAGGGGGAGAGACGCGCTTGAAATAAAAAGATGTTGTGGTTCACGATGGGGGAAAGGGAACCGACGCAGGGCCTCAGTTTGCTCCGTTGGTGGGGTCGCGCGACAACCCCAGAATGCGAGGTGATTGCTGAAGGGCCGCATAATTGCTCCCTTTGTGTTGCAATCAGCGCCGCAACTTGTGCCGAGCGCCTGCCCCCTTCCCTTCGCACACGCCACCTCATCATTTTCCGCGCATTCCTTGCCTCTTTTATTTTTTATTTCCCTTCCTTTTTTTTTATTTATAACCCCCCTCCCCCCTTTCCCTCCCCAGACATTAATCGCTATTTTCATTTGGCTTCATAAACTTTTTTCTCATCGATCTTTTCTCTGTAAACAATATTTAATTTTGAATTATTTTGAATTATTTTGAAAAATGAAAGACTTGAGAGTCGATGGAAAAAAAAAAAAAAAACTAAAAAAATATCTCCATTTAGCGTGCACATAATTGATGTGGACAATAATGACCAACGTAGACAATACTGTTGTAGTCAATGAACTTTGTCTATTTTGGACGATGTATTGTCTACTTCAACTTAGTTATATTAGACATAATTATCCTACTCTGTGTTTCATTATTTGTCTAGAATTTCGATGCTAGAGAAACATTGTTGATACACATAATTATATTCTCCCTTTCAACAATGCGTCTCTGTTGCACGAGCTTCGCCAATAAGTATCCAATTTCAGATCCATTAAAATCTTAAACAATTTTAACTACCCGCGTTTATAAATACTCTTCTCACAAGTATATATAAATTACAGCATAAACTTACGTGAAGTAAAATTCACATTAGCGTTCGCTCAAAGTAAATATCTCGAAATCGTATTTACAACTTAAACATTCATATTGACTCTATCAACATCTGAACATCCTGCGCCGTTTAATGCTGGACTTTCTTCAAACAGTTACAGTGCATAATTAATCCTAAATAATCCAAGGAAATTTGATATCCTTAATTTGAAGGCATTACGTGACATTACAACGGAATTTCAAGTAAAAATCGATTCAATCTTGTTACGTTTATCTGGGTTACATAATACTGAATACTTTAAAAGTAGTCCGAATCGAAGCTCTTTTCAGATACGAAAATAGCAGATTAAGTTGTTAAAATCAAGAAGAAAGTTCTATTTCCAGAGACGTAGTGTAGTTTCATTCTAACATAATGAAATAATATTATTAGACTTGGTTGGTTACATTTCAAAATTTCTGTCAAAAAATAAACATTCCTATTTTATTCGCACAACAAATTCAACAAAACTAATTAATCATTTGAATTGAATTTAATTCTGCTCTGATAAAATAATAAACGGAATTTCAATTAGACATATCTTCCTCTATCTTTCGATAATAACTTAAGCAGAAATGCGATTAAAAATGGCTGAAAAAGGCTGAGAGGAAATTGGACAATTAGGGACAAAAGATGCACCGACATCCGCAATGAAAGCAAGTATCGCTCACAGTCAAAACATCCTGCGAACGTATCATTCGTTATGTGTACGTACAGGCGCGCACACAACGACTGTTTATCTTTCATGGCTCATATTAATTTGGACGTTTAGACTGGGAGAAAGATCAGAGAACACAACCGCGCAGCTGTTTTGCAGCGATGACTTTTTTCAACTTCGTTCTTTTAATGATTTCCACTTCGCAACATACTTTATTCTAAATCCCTTGTCTCTTCTTTTTTCTTTTCTTTTTTTCTTTTTTTTTTTCATTTTATACGTGCTATTACTTTGGGCAAATTTTACACGAGGATAAATATGTTATGCCATTAATTAATCTGATTTATTTTTTTGGAGGTCTAACGAAATTAGCTCTGCATTGTGAAATTTGCTTTCCAATTATTATTCGAGAAATAATTACACGAAACATTGACATCGTTTGTCAAAAGTTATAAAGAGTTTTTCCAGCAGAAAATTACAGGCTTAATTTTGCAAGAATATTGATTTAGTATAAATCCAGAAACTTACTAAATCAATCATCGTTCGAAATTTACTGAAGCTTACGACACGGTAACGTCATTACCAGTGTCCTTTATTCTTCTTTTCCTTTCGGACTCTTGTACTCAAATTTTCCGCCAGGAACAAAAATCTTGTAAACTTCGATAGCGACAAATTAAATGAAGCTTTTGCAGAAAGCAAAGCAGTAGCCGTGCTAGAGATTCAAGATATTTTACGTTAGGTCATGCCCCGTTAATTTTACAAACTTTAATAGATGATATAGTTGCAGAATAAAATCGTTCCAAAACTTTCGCTTTAACTTTTTGCAAAATGAAGAATTTGCAAAATCAATCTTTACTGAACATTTTGCAGAAACAATATGCACGGTTACCTTTGATTATAAAGTGAAAAACATTTTTCTAATTAAGATTTGTTAACATAGCTAATATAGTTGTACATTAAGTTCATAATTTCTGAGACTTAAAAAGAAGAAGAAAAAAAAAGAGGTGATACGTAACATTCTGACGGTATGAAATCTACTAAATATGGTCATTAAAGAAATGAAAATCGTATCTTAGCAACGAAGTTTTTCGGTGTAAAATAACGATGTAAGTGTCCCTTTGGCTTTTTCGTTTTACCGCGGCTTCTGAATTATACAAGCAATGTCACTTAAAACAATACACCCAGTATAAACTGTGCATCAGCGCTAAAAGCTGTCATTTTCCGTAAGCCGGAATTATGGAGATTCTATGGTACCGTCGTTCTTCCCTTCTCGCTTTCGTCGGCGTTGCTGCGAAAAAAGAAAAGAGGTTTTGAAAAGAGAGAAGAGTCAAGTCGCGTTCTCGGTTAATGGAGCCTGGCGCGATGTCGCCATTGATTACAAAAAATGATTTACATAAAAGGCATCACGGGGCCTTTAATGTTTCTGCAATTATATTTGCCAAATCACTTCGCCATTGTTTGTTCGATTTTCGAGTGCGCTAATGAAGCAATTTTTTTTAATTCAACGGACAGAAGATTGGTCTTAATTTATTCGTGTAAAAAAGTGGCGTCACCTGAACTCGATTCAGTTTCTTATTCAAATCCGTTTTAATTAATGGTTCATTTTATTTTTAAGTAGAATCAGCGATGCAAATTTTGTGTTCATTGGAATGTCGTATAATATGATAAAGTGATACAAGAGGTGAAAAAGAAAAGAAGAAAGAAGGTTTAAAAAATGTACTTTCACGTGCTTGACTAATAAGTTTTATGAGGAACATTTATTCCGCTATATTTTTGCAATTAATTACGAACGATTCGTACTACAAATCAAGAATATGTGTGTGTGTTGCAAAAGTCAAAAGTTGATTTGTGTTATTATGCAAAATTCATAATATTACATGTTAGAAAGTAAATAGATTACAATTTGCGGATAAATGAAATAAACAATTTTTCACGTTTTATTCGACTTTGCAAAAAAAAAGGCGATTATTTGCACGGTTAATTAAAGTGGAATAATTTGCGAATAGAGTTGTCACTTTAGATAAATGGTTTTGCGTGCAAGTGTGAAATAAATCAATATAACAAGTTGCTTTGATTGGCCAATGTGACAGTTGTTATAATTGAAGTTATTAAAAATGTGAACCACTTAAAGCAGCGGGCAGATTGTTTTCAATTCCAGAAGTCGCATCATTTCATAGTCAGATGATTATGGCCGCTGCTTTAAGCGCGTCTTTATACGAATGAACGAAGCCGCATCACAAGAGTGAAGAGATTAAATTCATTACACAACTTGTTTGTTCGCACACTCGGTGCGTACGTGAGAATGCATGTATCACATCATGCAAAAACACGTACCTTCAAACCCTCCGGTAGTTTTAAGAGCACAAATATTTCATCTTTTTATATTTCATTACTTATTCCTTTTTGCAGGAATTTTTATTAGATTATTACGTGAAATAAACCTGACAAATGATAATTGAATAAGCGATGCAATTTTTATAGCAAACAAATGTAAGAAATCATGATGATATTTTTTTTTTTGAAGATGAAAATAAAAGTTAATGAGAGCCAAATGAATGATCGTTGCAAAGACAAACTACAAAGCAGGCTTTCTCAATAACTTTGAAGAACCTTAGATCCTATTGTTGTTCAGGAAGAAACCCTCGATTCAAAATGCCATCCTCGGAATTTTCCGCGAAATTGAGAAAGGGGTGACTTGTTCCCTAACAACTTGAACCACGTCGTTTCGATGGCGAAGCTGACTATGCATAAGCGTGTTTGTACGCACGTCCTCGTGGCGTGTACGGCTCGGTAAAGTGCCCGAGACAAACCGAGGCCATTAATAGGACCTCACTAGAGCCTGACGAAGAGAAGGAAGGATGCTTCGTCAATTAATTGTGCGCGCGCTAATTGAGTCTTTTTGAAGCACGCGCGACGTTGCCGGATGTCGGATAATTGTCTCCTCTTTCAACTGCCGTCTCCCTAATTTTGCGAATTCTTCAATATCATCGAGCTCAAAAATGACTTTTTCCAAAATTACTGTTTAATTTGTTGCGGTTAGCCGCAAGTGGGAAAAGTTTGACGCCGGTGTGAGGTTTGACCGCAACAGCAACGCTGTCAAAATAAAATGTGTATCGCAATTTCACTGTTATTGTTGCCTTCGCCAATAGTTCATTCATATCGAGAATAGCGTATTGCATTAGGGGAACACTGTTCACCCTCCGGAGCTCACTCTGAGGGTTTTCCTTTATATTGTATTATTTTGAGAGAGCACGTTTTGTGTTTATGATTGAGTTCTGCTGTGCAATTCGAATTGATATCTTTTTGATGAAGTCTATCCAATACCTTTCACGGATTGCATTTAGTACTTTTAAAAGCTAACAACTAGCGTTATTAGAAACGATAACTTTCCCTAGCGGAAATCATTTTTTTTTCCAAATGTCTGGTACAAAACAAAAAAAAAAATTATAAACTCTACAATACTGCACAAAACTCGACAACATTTTGCTAAACAAAAATGTTTCGCAAAACTCTCGAAATTAGTAATTTGGAAATTTACAAATAAACAGTTTAATAGCTTGGCAATGTTTGAAAGTCATCTGCCCCTTAATTCGACTTATTTATTTAATCTCATAAACTCAAGCGTGCGCTCGCGAATCCATACGAAACTGCATTACTTCTGTTGAATATAAATGTAATTCGCGGCGGGTGAAATTATTTTCGCGCCGTATTTATAACGGATTGTCAACTCGACTCGCTAAACCGGACGCAACTTAATTAGAATCTTCGTTAAAGATGCAACCCCTCGCCCGCAAGACAAAAGCACTTCACTTGCTGCTAAAAATGTAAGAACTATTTTCATTAAAGTTTCCCGAACGCAACATAAAGGACGACAAACTTTGCCAGCGACAACGAAACAATGAATTTGACGCACTTCCAAAGGATTACTGCAAAATTCACTCTCGGCAATTACGCAAATTTTTACCTCCCTGTTTATTGTCTATGATTGCAATTACTAAATAGATATCTAGTAATCTAGATATGTTGTACTATTTTGTATAAGTTGAATAATGAATCCACGACGAGGCGGGTTCTCATTTTGTATAGTGAGAAAATGAATATTGTCAAATCACATTAATTCGTACGAGTTCCAGTAAACGCAATGATGCCATTAGTGAAATTACAACTGACAATATTACCAATACGCGAAAGTGGCTTTATGCACAGTTCTCCCTTCAATTACGACGTCGCCCTAAAACAATACCGAGCGTATTTAATCGTCTCGATTCATCCCACCTGACATCCTGAAAAACTCATCCAAGTAAAAATAGAATTAGGGTGAATCACAATTTTGCTTCCAATCGTAATTACGATATTCGTATGATTAAATTTGCGAATGGATAAATTTTACAATTAAAGGCGAAATGTGAACTTTCGTAATTATGTAATGCATTTCTTTTAACTTGATTGGAAAAACATTTGTGTGCTGAATTTTTGAACCGACACTTTTAATCAACTCCAATGCCCATTTTCCAAAAATATATTCATGGAAAACTAACAATTTTGAAAATTGTTCTGAACGATTTTGAAATTTTTTGGAAAAAGTTTTGCAAAGGATTCGTGAAAATTTCGCCGAAATTTTTGGATCAAAACGATATTTATCAATACAATTGTAATTGTGAGATTATTCGAAGGCTGTTAAAATGATTTTCCAAATTGCAAAAAAAAAAGCACCGAATGATTGAGCGACATCAAAAATGAATGATTTTATTTCGATAATTAGCTTAAATTCCTTTATTAAAGCTAATCGCTCAAATGTTCTCATATGGTTTCACTTTCCGATTCAGAACATTGCTTGTCATTAATTTAAACAAGCTTGCCAGGAAGCATATACACCAAACTATAAAGCCGGCATTCAATTTCGGTTTGCAATAACGGACAAAGCGTTGCGCTTTATTAACATGCCATTAGCCTGATGATTTTGCAATTACGATTAGACGCCCTTGGGAAAACTATTACACACCGGAATGTATTATCCTAAAAGTTTCGTTACCTTTGTGCGCATTTAGCCATCGACATACATGCATACTAAATTTTCCTTTATTTCATACCAGATAACTATCGAAATTTTCGTATGTATAAACAACCAGAGATAAACTTAACAAATTTGCGTGCACATTACACTTATCATAATATAGTCATGAAAATACGTCACATAATTTCATCCAAAGTATACTGAATATTATTATTATACGATTTCGGGGATTCTTTGAAGTTCAGTGGTTTAAAAAAAAAAAAAATGCCCATAAATTGCCATTACCTTAATTTGTTGAAAATAAACGTTATAACCATCTTTTATGAAGCGGGTTCGAAACAGAATCGCAATTTTTCTCTCGAAAATGTCAAGTACAAATCGCCTAACTTTATATTACGTAATCGAGAAGCGACAGTTATCGATGTTTCCATCTATCTTGCGGTAAAATATAATCCCATGAAATAAAAATGAAAAGAAACGAAGTAAATGAAAAAAAAAAAAGAAAGAAAGAAAAAGATAAGCGCAATGGCGGCTAATAATTCGATCTCGGACGATCTGCGATTGTCCGATCGGTAAGAAAGTGGCAACAAAGCGTTATTTAAATGAACTGTGTCGAAGGAGTAGGCAGCGGATGGATTTACAAAGAGGACGGCGAGCGGGCGGCCGAGTGCAGTCACTGATTTAACGCAGGACAATCGAATCCAATTACAACCGCCGCAGCTGCCAGGGGTTCTCAATAGCCTTCGCTCCATACGTTATTAATCTCTCGCTGTCGCATTCGCCAGTACGTCCAACAAACATTTCATAACGTATTTATGTTTTATGAGCCAATCACTGTTATTAAACAATTTAAAGGGATTGAAAAATACTTTTATTGAAATACAATCGATTGTTCATCAAGCAAAATTAATTACTTTTATTTAACCGATTTCATTATCAATACATTTGCTGTATTTATTATTGGGAAGGTTTTCGTAATTTTCCAATTACAACAAAAGTAGATTATTCTGTATCGTCTGAAAAAAATCCGTTTTAAATTAATCGCACTATTAATTTCCTCTCATTAGAATAATGTATGAATAATCTATCGAGCATTAATTTTCTTTCTTTTTTTTTTCTCCTTCTAAAAGATTATCAATTGCTTAACGTTAATCTTAGAAATATCTTCTTCTTTTTCTTTTTTTTTTTTCTTTTCTGGTAAATTGATAATCACGAAACAGGAAATTTAAAACGCACAGTTGTCATTAAAAAGCTGTCCAGATGACCGAAACGTCGGTTTTGTTTTTACAAGCCAGTAGCGGCAGCAACCAGACGACTCTCGTGTTTACTTCATCGACTCCTCGCTGCAGCTCGTTGGCACACTATTACTGTAAATACGGCTCATTCGCATGATGTTAGTATCGTTCGACATATAGTTAACAAGCAACTAAACGCGATATAAATACTTTCACGGCGACTGCCTCCAATTTAATTTGAAATATAGGTTCGAGTGTGGTAATGTAGCCGTAGCGCGCTGGGTTTAATAAGTACGTATCATTAGCGATAACTTATTATCAACGTCTGCCGCTCGAAGCTCCATTTTTTAACGTTATTTACATTCATAATCAACTCGTGTATTTCTGCACGCATTAACGACTTTGTTTATTGGATATTTTTATGGCCGATTTTACTCGAACATGCTTTCAATATGCAAATTATATGCGAGAAGATGGAACAACATTTTTTTTCGGTCATCGAATCCTCGATCAATGATCACTTTTTTTTTTAATGGATACGAAAGATGTTCGAGTCAAGCGAACACGATTCAACTACAATCCGGATCGGTGACCATTGTAAACCATCTTTTCTCGAATCTTTTTCTTTTTTTCTATTGCTTTTATATTTGACAGAGATTAAAAATAGGATTGCCAAAGTAAGAGGTCGATATTGCGTACAACAATCGGAGGCGTTGTGGATATATATCAAGATAGAATCGGACATGTAAGCCGCATTAGCTGCGCGGCATAATGCAAGGCAACGTAATGCAACATAATCTGTCTGTCTGAGAGAGAGAGCGAGTATGGATGGGACGCTCCAGTAGCTAGTCTGGCAGGCGCCCCTGGCTGTTCATTAGAGGCCGCATTGTCCGCTAACTAAGTACAGCCATCCTCCTACCCTCTTATCCTCGGCACCCTCCGCGATGCCGCCATCGAAGCCGCGCGCGACTTCAACTCCCCCGACTAACTACTCCCAGAGCCGACCCGATTCCGCTGCACTGTACCGTCCATAGTCTGTAGGTGTATGTATACACGTATATATATATATATATATATATGCTGCCTATGTCTCTGTGTATGTGTTTGCATGAGAGAGAAGACCGGTGTCGTTTCGATCGGCGACCGGGCTACGAGTATCACGCGTCAGTGTCGTCAACTCCATCTTTGGCACCCCATACATAAATCCCGATGCAAATGAGTCAATCGACTATTTTGAATAATTGCTTTCAGTTGCAGCGCATTCGTTTAGGCTCCGTTTAATGGGTTTAGGGGATACTGTTGACTCCGGCAGGTTCCACTGTCGAAGGTCTAGATGGATTGAAATTCTCAGGGTCTCTCTGCACGTGGAAATGATAATGGTTTTAGTGTACGTATAACTGTTCCATTGTGATTGTTACTAAGTAATCCTTGGTTACAAATTCCAGATGAATTTGAAGGTGGAATATCCATCGTTTAAAAATGTTAGCGATTGCAAATAATTCAATTAATGCAAACAAAAAGTTCCGTTCTCTCGGTAATGAATCACGTCGAAGAGACACGACCAACATTTATCATTTCCTGATAAATAATTGCAGTTTACTTCTTAATTAATATTGTATCATTTATTTGCGATTATGTACATAAAACGAATCTAATAAAACGTAATAACAAAATTTATGTTCGCATTGCACGTTTGAAAAAGAGAGGAAGTCATCGGTGATAAATTGAAGAAAAATGAAGATATCCTGGAGTAATTAGAAAATTAATATATGAATATTAATGAGATTATGAATACGAATTAAGATGTTGTAGGGTGATACTTAATAGAAGGAAGTTGGTATTGACGGTTATTCTAGCATGCTTCTGCTTTACCTGGATAGATGGATAAAGTGGCCATGCGTGATCACTTTACCCGCCAAGGATTAATAAAAGACGGAAACGTGCTAGACAAACACGTACAATTTATCCGTATCGAAAGAAGAAAGCATGTGCACGTAGTCAATTTACCCAACATGCTCTTTTGCTTTTCACATTGGACTTGAATGATGTAACATGAGAAAATTCAAAAATTAAACTTTTACATTCGCAAATCGATGTCTGTGTAAAACGAAGCTGTTAGGAATTCAATACATTTCATGGCATATGTTTCATTACGAGTTGCTTCGAATTATGGGTAAGAAAATAAATTGAGAGTAAATTGGATAATCAAAAAATAATAAATGGTCTCGAGCTGGAATCTAAAAAATATCTTAGAAGTAAATTAATTACATTAAGAAAATATGTCTTTTGTCTGTTTTTCTTGTCATTAATTTCATGATTCTTTTGACACGCGTATTGAATTCCGAGTTTGATGCAAACGAGCTTATCTACATCCTTGTTTCGTATAGACAGGAACAAGTGTCAATCAGCAACGATCCGCTGTATGCAGCAGGTATTCATCGCAATCAAGAGCTCAAGGTTCGAATACACCGATGATAACTACAGGTTAGCACACCGCGAAAATTCAACATTATGTAAGATGATCCCACGTCTTTGGTGCTCAACTTCTCGAGTATCACGTTAGCAACTGTAACTCTGTGCTATAATTCTTGGATTACACATACAGGCATTTCAATCAAACTACAAATTTGTAAATAAATGAAGCTTCTAGTTTCAAAATCAAAATTTGAAACTAAATTTATAATCGTAATAATTTACAAAAAAAAAAAAGAAAAAAGCTTAGAGGATGATGGTATTTTTGAAAGACGAGATCAGAGTAAAAAATTTCCCTAAAAGTTTAGTATAACAAAATAAAAGATAGATATAGATGATTGAAATTCGAAAGAATATGGAGGCAAAGTAATGAACAAAAATGACTAGAGAAAATTGAAATTTCCACGAGGATAGTAAAACTGTTCCCTATCGAAAATTGTCATGTATAATGCAAAACATTGCAGTGGATATAGTATCTCCATTAAGGAGAAATCTATTTCTTGACTCGCTCAACGATTCATGAAATTCTCCGCGACAAATATAATCCTCGTCGTCATTACGGGGAAGCGGTTTTAAAATTCGCGATAACGAATGGTCGTCATTAAGGAAAATAATGTACGTATCAAAAATCATTAGTCAACGATAATTAACTAGCTGGCGGTGTATATAAATTAACGAATTACGGTTATAAACTATTTTATTTAAACACCGGCATAAATTGTGCAAGATAAATTATCTTCGCCATACGTACAAAGTAGGCCAATTACTCTAAATTTTGGGATCTTTCTGATAGACTAAATAGACGCGAGATTTAATGAGCTTCTGTCGTCCTACGCTAATTGCGCGGTGATTTATGACGCGCGAGTTCGTACTCGCGATAAATATAATATAATGTGAAACTTTTCCACTGATATCGGGAGAATTAAACTTAAGGCGGCGCAACGCAACGCTTTTTCGCGAACTCCAATTATTGTTGGATCTATCAAATTAACCCGAGACCGCCGCGATCCAGAAACGTCGAAATTCTAATTACAACTCAAAACGTTTCTCAAACGCAATACACCGATTTGCCAACCTGCAAATTTCACTATATGCAAATCCCATCAAAAGCAAGACAATTTCGCGAATACCAAAATTCGCCTCGCTGCAAATTGAAAAGTATAAACATAAATAAAAGCCGAGCGACCAATGTTAATTCCGCACTCGACGCCGGGTAATGAATGTGCATTACAATTACCGAGATATGGAAATTTCGTTACAACCGACCCACCGACTGCGTTTGTCCACATCATCCCGAATGAAATTGCTCCGTTTAAAGCTCAAGAATGTCCGGCATTGTTCGCTGAACAATTGTGCCAAATTTTAATTATTAATTGCCATAATCCGATGTAACCATTCTCGTTACCCAATTAGTTCTTAATGCGCGATAAGTCAATAGGTCAAGTCATTTATAAAGGTGTGGATATTTGGAACAGTTATAAAAGGATTTACAGATACAGATAAATGATCTGATCAATTTTATCACTTTAAAATAATAGAAAAATGTGCTTGGACCATAACTTTCAGAAGTTCCTAAACCTAGTTATTAGACGGGGAAAAACAAAATTTGATCCCTACTTTGGAGCGGATCCTCTTTAAAGTTTCCTTTTGAAGTGAGGGTAAACAAAACCTTGGTTCTTCTCAGAAAAGCTGGAAACAGGTCAGACATAATAAGAAGCTTCGTGGCACAGTCTAATGGTGCTTGATTGGAATTCAATGTAATTGAAAGTGTATGGGTTAACTGCTTAGAAGTTTACCAATCTAGAGAAGACACGATTAGAAGCTGCAAAAGTTGAGAATGAAATTTAACCAGAAATTTAAATAGTTCTTCGAGGATGTAATTCAGGTTGCCCTGTCTGGCGCCACGGTGGTTTGAGTGGATTTCCTCTATTTGATTTTTGATGGTGCATCGGATCAATAAAACTCTCGAAAAAATTGAATCGCGCTTAAGACTCTGGCCGATCCCTGGTCGCAATTTCTCTGGAGTATCCTCGACGCACGTACGACCATATTATCCGCACAGTATATACCCAGCTATGTAAATAGAGGCCAGCGGAAATTGGCCTTTGAGACTCGACCACCATCTGACTTAATACCAATGTCGTTCAGTCTCTATGTTCAAATACATTTTAAATTATTTAACTGTCACTTTATTCCGTGTCATTACCGACGAATGACACTTTCGGTGATGTATGCAACTACATTTTTATTTAGACAACTTTTGATGCATTGCAATACATGGAATTGCAAAATTGTACCCACTGCAATGGTTACTCTTCTTAACTAGAAGAGCACTTTCACATAAAACATATTTATCATCTGTACCAAGTGTGTAAATTATGTTATGCATAACTAACAGACATAAATAATGTTGTTTGAATACTTGTGAATTAGAGTACGTGTTATTTGTTGGTATTCGCGTATGAGTACCAAAGTGACAATTTGTTATAAGATGAAAGTAATTATTTATTTCAATTTTTTTCTTAACTTACCGTTCTTTTCTATCCAGACAAATATTGTTCAAAGATGATAACTGCAGTGGAGTATCATATTCTGAAACAAACAGAAAAATCATTATCGTTATTATTATTAAAACCATTAATCTGAAATATAAATAACTATGAACTACTCAATCAATATCTTGGAATTTAATTTAACGAACTATTTGTCTTACTCGTTATTAAAGTAACCTTAATAGTACTCTAGTGTTTTCGTAACTTTGGGAAAAGTGAGTTTCATCAGCGTTATTGTCAAATATGATAGATTATTATTGTTATGTTAGAAGAATTACATAAATCCAAAGAGAGAGCACATTGATATCATAGTTATAGGCATTAGAATTTATTGAGTATAACTCAGAGCAAACGTGGAAACATTTTGTTATTAGGGTGGTACCCCAAATTGGGGCTATCCAGGATGATTTGATTAAACAGAAACAATAATTCGATTGCACATGACGAGGGTTGATCTGCTAAAGGGTAAAAATAGGTTTTTTCAAGGCTACTCATGTGGAAAGTTAAGTACTTCTTCAACTCCAAATTAAATTGATAATTCCATCTTATTCCAATATGACTAATCAATTACCATTATTCTTGTCGTTTTAAGTGAGTCACTACCGATGACTCTGTGTTTGTCAATTAAGGGGTCACTCCTAATGAAATTACCATTTCATCAAGGATGAAATTGAACTAACTACTTCACCAAAAATCATTTGCCTATAATACGTAAATTATTTCTCCATTCTTTTGCGTAATCCTTTAAACTACAAAGTACTAAATTTCTTAATCAAACTTTTTGACATTGGTGAAATACAATAGACGGTTTGTTTAAAGTTTTTGGAAAATTTGGAAATAAATAAATCAGTCGATAGAGATTTTGAAGTTGGCGGGATTTAGTCTGATTGGTTTGGGAGAGAAAGGCGCAGACTCGAGGTAAATTCAAGACGACGAAGCAGCATCTCGCAATCTCCTTCGATCCAATATCCGAGTTTTTTGACAGCAATTTCGGTCACGTCCGATAATATATCTGGATCATTAATATAAAGCCCAGCCCCGCGCCGCGCCGTCTTCGTGGGAAATTGCTTTTCAATCCCCGGTTACCCCTCTCGAATCACCCTCTCTTTGGCGACCTTCGTCTTTCTATACCACCGACTGGCTGCTGCGTCTCTTCGAACGGACAGCTCGACCACTATACCCACTTTCCCTTTGCGTCTCATAGATATACATTTTTTATAGAAAAAAAAAAAAAAAGAATATCTATGCCAATATATACACTTCGGACTATTTTTGACCGACTGCAGCTGCCTCCGATTTATGATAATCCAAAATAGAATATTGATTTCGCATCCAAACTTATTGTATCGCAAATTAAATTGCACAAAACAATGCACTCATTTTATCGCTGTTCCAAGTGGTTGGAAATCCATTGTCGTTTGATTATTAATTTCACTTGATAATTTTTATTGGCTGCTCTTGAAAAACGTTAATAAAAATATGTCTTAACCGAAATTCGTTAGTTTCTTCAACTACAGATGTCAAAATCAAACTGAGTTAATTTTTCAAAATGTTTGCAAAAATGTTTGCAAAAATGTTAAATAAACAAATAATCTACAATTTGCAAATTGAATCGTATTAACGGAATTAATTACAGAAATGAATTGACAGAATGCAAATTCAATAGAAACGGTTGGGAGATTATTAAAAGTACGAAATGGAAAAATTAATTGAAAACCACATCAATATCCGGCGATGAAAAGGCACCCTTCTTCTCTGTTCGCAAGAAAATAACACGTTCGTACCGAACAATAAGCGATACCCATCAACTAATGACAGTAATCTGAAAATAAATTTGCACGTCTAATAACGAGGCGATATTCGCGTAGTCCCCGCGCGACAGTACAATTGTACGTGTGTTTTGCGGAAACGTTCTACTTAGCATCGCGATTGCTCGCGCGTGCTATAAATACCTTCGCATGAAAGATACGCCGCGTAATGGGATTAAACGTGGAACAGGCTGATGCGCGGGAGTATCCTCGCGAAGTAAAGAAAGCATATACACACGCCGCTACGAGTGTTTGTGCGTAAACGAAGCGCCTCTATAAAGATCCCCTCAATCAGATAAAAAGTGTATTATAGCTTCCATGATACGAAACTCAATACCCGAGGTAACATCCAGGGAAGCAAAAATATCGTCTTGCCCGAGATTCCTGCGCTGTTTTACCAGTAAATCGGCACCAGAGTTATATATTTTATGCGTGTATTGAAAAATGCCAAGGAAAAGTATCGGGATTCAGAAATCCAGTGTCACGCGATGTCTCGACAAAATACAATGACCCGCGTCAAAATTTCAATATCTCGTTACAGATAACCTCTTGAATTTCAAAAAATATTTTCGCAGAACCAGAATCGTCAATTACTTTTTTTGAGGAGAAATTTTTTTGGGACCATCTTATTCAGTTGATCCAATTTAAGGCATTTTATTCTAAATGTGGTTTTATTGGAAATATTCAAAGTGAAAGCGTATGGTTTGTAAAAGAAATTTTTTTTTGGGGAGGGGAAACTAAAAAAAGAAAATTAGTTGATGAAGGGAAGTGGTAAACCTTTATTGCATCCCGCGTAAAAATAAACGATGCAAGCCAGAGAGGACGTTGTAAGAACATCGATGTTATCTTTTCGATATGTCGACATTTAACCGTCAAAGTGTTTCTTTTTGTTTTTCATCACGAAAAATATCGATGTACTGTTACCGATTTTTTTACGAGAAACATAAATAATCCCGAACGGTGTAAATCAAGTTTATATAGCAAGCAAAAACATTTGTTTGGTTATACCCTTTGGTGATATTGTTAATTTAACCAGTTTACCAAAGCAATAACGCCACTTTCTATTATCATATTGGGTCAAATGCACTGGAAATGATACTGCTAAATACAAAACTGAGCATGAAAACTGATCTTGCTTCATGCACGATGATATTATCTTTTGGTAGCAAGGTATTTTGTAATGGGATCTGTTTAGATTGAATATATGAAATAACATCGTGTTTCTCATTGCAAAGATTATTGGCTATTCTTATTTTTATCGATATATAAATAGCATTAATATAATAAATAATTGAAAATAGATCTGATGAAATTTCACTTGACTTGTGCAAAAATGAATCCTGATCTAATGAAATATAAACTGGAGGTCATTAGGATTAATTAGGCAGTATCTAATTAGATCATGTGAACACTGATTAACCCCAATTAATAGTCGGGTTCGATCAGAGATAATTGAACATAATATTATCGCTAATGATATATATATATATATACATATAAAAACACCAAATCCAATCTAAATGTTTAAATAGGAATTATTTGAAATTGTCTTTCCAGAATTAAAGAACATTTGATTTAATTCCAGTAAACATCAGTCTGTCAATATAAATTACAACACAAAATCTTGATGAATTCTCACGAACCTAATCAACAAACCTGATACTTATCAGAATTCGATTCCATTATCAGATTTGCTTTTCTGATCGAACACAGTTAGATTAAGTTATATTGCGCCAACTCGCTGAAAATGTAACTAACTAAATTTGATTAAAATCCTGAAACCTAATCAGACCCGGTTAGCATTTTCATAAGCCAGCTTTTACCCAAATCCAATTATAATCACAGTTTTTCATTCCACAATTAAAACTCATTAAAAGCGATAGAATCTTACTGAACTAACAATACATTCTTGATTTGACCAAACGCAATTACGTCTAATCAGGCCTTCTTAGATCTCCTCGTCTGTAATCAAACACAGTTACATATCTGCAGACCTAATTATATCTGACCAGGCCTGACTATTCATTGCAACCTGCCAACTCCGTCATATAATTGCATATCCTCAGACTTAATTAGATCCAACTGAACTTGGTTAGATCAGTTTAGATACGAAGAAAATCTGGGTATAATTAGAATCATATATTGTAGGCTTGCCAAATCATCTGCTTTCAAACTGTAGGGTCTATTGGGGTAATTTGGAACGGAGGGGTAAATTAATGCACCAATGTTTCATCTTAATTAAAGGTCACGATGTCAATGACTGTTTGCAATTTTGCAGACGAAGCTACATTAATATCTTTATGGTAATTACGTGGTTGCACACCTACCCCACTAAGCCACTTTCATATTTCAGTAGTCAACTTTAAAATTGATCAGACCATTCTTGCGGATCATTAAAATTCGTTGAGAATCAACATTTAAAGCTCGCTGTACATAAAATAATGAATTCTCAAAACTGCGAACGATCCAACTGAAATTTGAAGTCATGAAGAGAATCGAGGCATCAGATAAAAAGGGGATATCCACGGAATCCGTCGTAAATCCTTATCTATTTCAATTTCTCCTGACGAAAGTGATGGAAGACTGTCGTCGTCGTCGTCGTCGTCGAATAGACACTGAGCACCACTGTTCGAAACGACGCTCGAACGAAGCGCCGTACGTCGAAGTTATTTACTAGAGAAAGTAGAAAGGAGAAGCGGATGGACGGGCCGAGCGGTGTGCTGCTGGTAGCGGCGACGACGGAATGAGGGGTTGGTTCCGGGAGTGCGACTCGGAACCGGGGCGAAGGAGGCTTCAGGGGTAATTTTATCCACACTTAGCAGATGGATTCCCTCTCGTTGCGCATGGCTTCAGCCGAGCGAGTCGCGCAACTAAGTCGATGGCATTCCTACTGTATCCTTTAGATTATTCACTCGCAAAGGGCCACAATACACCCGCTACCTACTCAACAAATATATTGAATTAAACTTTCAATATAAGTGCCTCGCATGTAATTGCCTTCAATGTCAAATGCCGCGAAATGCTTGACTCTCGCAATTATTTCGACCTACGGGAATTGCCGACTCGATTTTCATTTACACTGGAACTCGGCTTTTAAAGTTTTATTTGAATTTAACTGTTGCCAAGGCATTATTCGATATTTAAACTTCCGACTGAAAATAGCTTGCGTGCGTGATTATTGAAGTTTTAATTCCTTTCCATTGGACGCTTCAAAGTTGCTCGGGCTGCTTTGTATGTTTTCGTTTTAAATTCACGATCCCTGCAATTGGGATTCTTTTCTGACGTTTTGCTATTTCTTTTTCTTTTTTCTTTTTATTTTTTCAGGCCACGTTGAGAAAAAAAATTCATCGATAGATCAATTACAATATCTAATGGAAACAAATTTCTTTTTGTCATAGTTTCAAGTGATGCGAAAAATATCTTTCACGAAGAAAGATTTTGGTTTGCAAAAATATTCAGGATTAATTCTAATTGACTTTCTCAAAGGCAAATGTGCTTCGCAAAAAGTGTGTTACAGAAAATTGACGACACATGTGCCAAGAAGCAGCCAAGAGAAAAGAATAAGAAAAGGAAGAGATGGAAAAATAGCCTGGAGGAAGCAGCTAACGGGGGACCGGCCCTCGGCTCATGGGAATGTGGCTTGGTGTTTATCTGTTCGGAATCCGGAGATTTTTTGTTTCGACACTTCGCTCGCCGTAACTTTGACACCGACTTTAATACCGAGCTTATATTAGTATCATATCACAAAATCATACATACAAGAGGAGAAAAAAAAAAATTCAATCAGATATATTCCGCAACGCTTTTTAAATCTGTTTTATATTGTGCCGTGAAACTTTTATTACGCTCATTCATTGTTAAGTAATGGATGTTGAAAAATGAAACGGCAATGGCATAAAACATAAAATGTTCGTTTTTGTTAAACAGCGACCGTCTAATCTTTTGATGAAAAATACTTTTTAACGGATGAAAAAAAAAAAATAATAAATAAAAGAAAATGTCATTTAAAAATGGTTTAGAAGAAACCGAATGTTAATTTTCCAAAAAAATTAATGAATTTTACATTGTACACGGCGTTTTACACGGGATAGGAGAGAAATCCTGCACGGGAAAGTGAGTAATGGGGTCGCGACGAGGCGAGAACTGCCGTAGATAAATTAATATGTACTCTAATGCACTCGGCGAACTAAAAGTTTTTCCACGAAATCAAAATAATGGACCCGTGATAAAAACATAGTCGTTAAATCTGCTAATGCACTGAGCACGTAGCTACCGGGTGCTTACAACAGGCGCTTCGCTATCTCAAGAAGGAACATGCAAGGTTATACACTCATTTGCGTAAGTGTGATATCAGGTTTTGCAAACCAAAAAAAAAAAAAATATATATATATACACTGAAATCCGCGTTGATGACACGGAAGTGTTACTAAAATACAGTGCTTTGAGATCGCTTTATTTATGTTAACATAATTATTTCATTTTTCATGTACTGCTTTTTCTAGAAAATTAATTGGCAGAGTTTATTACTTTATTATTTTTATCCGCTGCTTTTTAGTAGTAAAATATAAACGGTAAAAGTTGGAAAATTGTAAGATAATGAATTTTGTGGTCAGGATCTTGAATAACAAATTTAATTTGTTGCTATAAGAATGATAATTACTTATTGATGTTTGTTTGTGATTCGAACATTGTTTTTCCGCGTAATGTAATTTAATAATAATAATATTAATGTAACGTGTAATTTAAAGAAATGGCAATATTTAATGGAAGCAAGTAATATTACTGATGTTTCGATGAGTTATTGAGATAAAAAAAAAACATTTAGTTAATTAAGAACAAGTTTCACTGACAAGCAAACAAAACGCAGAGAAATATAATGGTAAAAGTGTGTGGTCCGCTTCTAGTAATGCAACTAATAATATTAATGTAACGTAATGTAATTGAATAAATACTTGGGCTAATGCGAAAGCAACTGCTTTCAACCCCACGTATATCAGGCTGTAATCAAACTTCTGCATTACACGAGTTTGCCCTACTGTACGCGATTACTTTATGTAATAATCTATAATGATATACATTTATTCATTCGCTTACATTTTAATGGAGGAGGGGTGATCCACTTAATTGAAATTAAAATTTTTAATATCTCGTTATTTCATCTTCTGATGTTTTAATGTTAATTATATTAATTCTCAATCTTAAAATGTTATATCACAATGAATGAAGACAAGGGATAAAAATAATTTATGCATTTTTGAAAATTCCTTGAAAATCAATGTCCAATGTAAACTGGACTAGCAGATAAATTTTCTAATATCTCATATTCTCAGACGTACGTCGAACGCGGCTGTTTCGAACGAGACAGCAGCGCGATGAAGCAAGCGAAGGAGAAAACAGTAGGGAAGGCGTTTAATTCATTACGCAAATTAAAAAAGTAAATTGCCTCGCGGACGCGAAAAAAGAACGCACCGACCACATCGAACGGACGTTCAGCCACGAAAATATTTAATTAAATTCACAACCACAAGATGCGCCAAGTCGCCGCACACAGCGCGCGCCGTAAAGCTAAAAGCAATTATGTTATCCACGCGTTCCTCGAGTTGGCATTTTACTTCCTTGTAAGAGAAAAGACTAAACCTCGTTTGCTCAACTTGCTGCTGTTTTTCTTCTCTCTTCCTTCGTCCGGCCATTTTTTCCCTCGTTTTTCTTTATACTTTTTTTCTCTCTCTCTCTCTCTCTCTCTGGAACACCACCCCACCTCACCTCCAGCGCCCTTTTTTCTCGTAACCGGGAAGGAAATAATTGCAATGGAGATTGAATGCAAGGATAGCGCATATTGCATTTGCTTATTAAATGTACAACGTGGTCTCCACAAGAATTATGAAACAACGAGCTCGTACTTGGCCAACGATTTTGTTGACTCGACACTTTTCTTCAATCAACAAAACAGTTTTTTTTTCCGATCTTTTTGCCGCCTGTTGAAACGCGTTCATTAAAAGATCCCATCTTTTCGCGAAAAAATATTATCTCGCTTTGATTCCCGCGTTAATAAATCGCGAGATTTATGCTCATTTTTGTTATGGAGGAAATTATTTTTTTTTTTTTTTAAGGGGAGAAGAATAAAAATTATTGAAGTTAAGATATTATTATTATTATTATTATTTTTTTTTTAAATAATTCTCTTGATGAAGACCTTTTTTTAAAAATTATTTCGGGCACTTATTTAATTACGTGATTTCAAATTCTTCGACATGCTGATGTCATGGCGGATTCTCCGTCTTATATAAACTAAATCTCTTCGATATAAAAAAGTTCTTCTCTTGAATTTTATCACATATCGTATATTTCATAAAATATTATTAAGCAGATGGTCCTAAGGAAAACAAATTTTATTTATTTGCCATGAAATCTAAATCTTTCGTCATAATCTTTTGCCCCATTCGTGAAATATAAAAGACCGTGTAATACGAACAGGAATCATGAGAGAGAATCTAATATTTATAATCGCATTAAAATTTTGGCCGTTAATCGACATTTTTGTCATGTGATCGCGACATTAAACATTCCCCTTATTGTATCGAGGTGTCTAGGGAAATTTACTCTTCATTGCTTTATATTCGACACCGGTATATATATCGGAATTATATATATATTTTTTTTCTTCTTCAACGAGAATTCTTTTTTTCCCTCTCAATCGAAATGTTTGTCCCGCGAGACATAAATCCTATGACGTGTGTCTAAAATAATATCTTATCCAAAGATCACTTCTAATATCCTGCATTACAATATATCTGGTCGTCTCCCGATTTGTACAATTATCGTATGTTTTCAACTGTTATTAAAAAAATAAAATGGCATTAAAAATGAAATGATAACAAATTGTTTGAGTTTGAAAGTTGGCGAAGATGAACGTTGAGAAATTAAAGAAAGCCTGATGAAGTTTAGCAGTTTGTGTGTATCTGTAAAATTGAAGATCCAATAGATCTGACCTTTTAATGTACGTGGTAAACTTTTTATTCAGAACGCGTGCAGAGTGAAAGCTACCCTTCGAAAATAAAACCAATACCCGTGCATTTAGATTGAAAACTGAATTTTGCATTCGTTTCTTTTTCGACAATATGTGTCCACATTTTTTGTGCGCAAACATTTCACATGAGCCAAACAATTGCGTCACCAAATATTTGTTTATTGAATTCGTGGCGGAATTTTTAACGTCACAAGAATTAGTTTCATTTCTAGCGAAAGAGTAGGTACGTTTGTCCTAACTCATCCGTGTCATTCAAATATTTTATTCGATTTCAATTTAACAACAGGAACATTCGAACAATTTGTTTAAATGGAAATAGAACAAAATAAAGAGATAGAGAGAGAGAGAGAGAGAGAGAGAGAGAGAAAAAACACAGAAATGATAAACTGTCGGAAAGTAGAGGATTTCCAGTACAAGAATTGCGCAAGTTAAGAAATAAAGTGGCGTGAAGAATACCGTTTTATAAAACTTATGAAAAGGCTGTCGTGTTTCCAATTGTCTCGAATTCAATAAAACCCTAAAGAGCGCAGTCAGCCATTTTCTATGTAATAACCGATCACACCGACTGCGAGATGATGCATCTCTTAAGATTGAAAAGTGGTAGGGAGAAATTGTATCACATTATATTACTTCGGGCTACAGTTTGACAAGAATTATTTTCATTAAATTCACCACGTGTATCTCGCAGAAATTTTGCGAAAGACATCTGGTGCAATTTATCCTCAAAGTAATCTATAAAGATTAATACACTTTCTAACGGTAGTTGTCATTATTACGCGTAAGTGATTGGAATGAAAATAACAGATACATAAGTGTTGAAATTGTTTTCTTTCGTGTAACGTTTCTCTTGAACTTCCTCGTCAGCGATTCCAGCAATAGACAATAGGTTATTACGGCCGAGCTTTATAACATCGTCCCCCATTCTATGGTTCCCCGGATCCCGCGTGTAACGCAATCTTATTACCACAGGGTTGCACTCACCGCATTAATGCCGAAAGGAATTAACTTTCGACGTTATGGGATCAAATGTTATTAACTTTATATTGTCTCGCAGGGGGTACGTTAAAATAACACGTCACTGGCTGTTCCCTAATGCATCCTTCATTTCGCGTCAGCTGTTGAGGAGTGCAACGCGTGGCACGAATCCCATCGACCAATTTTTTTTTTTTTTTTTTTTTTTTTTTTATGCTACTTACAAACAACCAACGTCCATTGGAAACACTTTCCAAACCAATCTTATAAATTACTGTTACTTTCGTTAAAATTAAAATATCCGGTTGAGAGAGAAATCGTAGGCTCTCCATCTTCGAAGGCTTGCATTAAAAGCTTATCCCATTCCACGAATTGTTTATCCCTTTTATTGACCAATATTTAAGGGACGTATTAAAATAAAATAAGATCGTCCTATCACCTTATTCCACCCTAACAGAATGGATTGGATATATAGTATACGTGGCAAGGAGTCATTTCCTATGCATTGGCCAGTAGGTTTCGCTTTAGAGTTTCGTTCCCCCAAAGTACGAAAATATGTAGCTCGTGATTGTATGTGTGCACGCACACGCGTGCGTAACATTTGTGCTGAAACCAATCCAGGAAATCGAAAAATAAACTTAATACACTGTATAAGGTGGTTACAAGTTTTACCCGCAAAATGATCCCTTTTCTAACGTCGAGAGGAATTTTTGTCTAATGAGAAACAACTCTAACAATAATGGCATTTTCTCGTAGAATATCTATGCATTCATTTTCTTTTTTTCACTGAGAAAAATGACATGATTCAAAAACAGGAATAACTGAAACTTCAACATTCCTGAAACAATTAAAATGGTTATAAGCCTTTATCGAAGACATTTGGAACAAGAGAATTGAAAGTCTAAACGTTTGGCTGTTATTTGACATGATGAAGAATTTGGCAACAACCGTCAATTCAATAACGAAACATTGTGGGAACTGTGGCTGTTGTTCGAAGTGAGCGATTTTATTTTGGAGCACCGTGTATGTAAGTTTCAATCGTATTATAGATCGTATCGCCTTCGAGGCGATAGAAGTCTTTCTATATCACGGTGTCATTCGGTGTGACAAGGCGTGCGAGAGGGATGCCAATATCCTCGTTCAAGTCGCACCGAGAAAGTTAAAAAGGGACAGGAAAAAGGCCGGATCCATTTCACGCTGAAGGGATGAGCCATCGAAGCGCGAAAACAAATAAGCATTGATTTTCTTTAAAATCTTACTATCCAGTCAACTTTTCGATTTGGAGAACAATTTCTGTGTACTTATATCTGATGAAAAACGATTCCATAATGCAACGTCATTTTAAAGATTTTAAAGTCATTATTTACGTCTATTTTTTTTTTTTTCAATTTCAGATTTTCCAATTTCATTAATTATTTCGCTGACAATAGAAACAAAGATTGTGGCTAAGGAAAGCCACAAAAAGTTTGAAAGCAAATTGTGCAAAAGCATAACAATGAAAACAAAATTATTGATAAAAAAGAAAAAAAAGAATAGTCTGGAACGTTTAATTACAAGTGAGAATATTTACAACGACAAAAACGCATTAACTATTCTGAGAGCAGACGCCTCAATTGTTGAACGACAGAAAGCAAATAGAGTTCTCAAATTCATGAACAATAACTGTCGTGAATGACTGCATTTAGTATAGTAATTGAAATAAAAATTTCAATCTGTGATCATAATAACAAGGGCAGAAAAAAGGTCTGGCGTTCAATAAAAAAGAATACATAAAAAGGAATAATTACGTTGATTCAATTGAGCAGCGCCGGCAAAGAACGACTACCCTATTTCGATTTCAAATAAAGTTAATTGAAAAACATCGCGTGGCGGAAAAGGGGCGCTGCTTTCGAAGAGTTAATCAGTGAAATTAATATTAAATGAGCCGACCTAGATTCCCCGCCGTTGAAAAATATACATAAGTATGCATGATAATCGCGTCATCGGAATTAAGTAATCATAATTATTTCGAGCACTGAATTGCGTTTAGACGCAGACTTTGCGCAGAGTTAATGTTATTAATTAATGAAGCGACGATGAATCGCAAATTGCCAGTTTGAAATAAGTTTATTAAAGTATGGAAATGAGAGCTTGCAGTTGTATGATATTTAGTTTTGAACGATTACCGATACAAAGTACGTTTGGCCAATTATTAAATTCAAATGGCACGTTTAATTACTGAATTATTCATTTCAATTTAAATCTAACTGGAACATATTCATAAGCGTGGTTTAGTAATTGCCGTTGAGAAATATAGGTAGCAGTTTAGATTTTTATACTGTCATTTCCAGGTATTGTAATTATTGCCGAGATTGAAGGAAATGATTAGAAGCAAATATGTTTTTTTTTTTTATTGAACAATCGTTATTAAGAAGGAAAATAAACATTTCTAATCCCAAATTCTAAAAGATAATTTATATTCGAGAAAGTATGAATTTATAATGTGTAAAAAATGATCATTTAATTAAAGTGAATCACAGTGACAGTTAAGGCAATAGCTAAATGAAATTTGACTTGTAAACTAATTCGTGGTGGAACATCATCGACTGGAGATCATGCGACTCTTTAGCATCGATCGGGTAAGTCCTCAGAATTTACAGCTATCGGTGGTGCTCTCGGTGTAATGGTGAAACGCGAATGTCATTCGTGGACGTATCTGCACGAGAAGCCCAGACAGGTGTGTCGGTGGTTTAGGTACGTGTGGTTGTGCGCGTAAACATCGATACCATCACCCTTACAAGACAAGGCTCAGGCTACATCCTATAAACCGAATATATTCTCGGTGGCGCTACTCCCACTGTATCGCACACGGTGCACGCGGTACCAGGCATCAGGATCACCGACTGACAGGTTCCTAATGGAACCAGTAAATACTGTCCGAAGTAGGTTATGTTTTCTAAATGAGATCCCGAAAATTGAGTTCGAAAAGTCGACATTGTCGCTTTCTTACCCATACAGTCAGTTAAATAGTTTTTGGCTTATCGATGAATACACCCGATTGACATTTTAATTAACTTCCGCCTGAAAAGAGTTATTTAGAATTTATTTATAGACGAAACAAACTGGGCCCGACTCGTGTATCCTTTCCCTGGTTTAGAATTTATAATTGAAATGGATATTTATAAATTTCGTTGAATTGATTACGAACTTGAACTTTATTTCTTGACGAGATTGTAATTAAAGCAGACACTATAATAACATTGCAAATTTCGAATCGATATTTAATCATTTCGTTTGTGCAAATTGTAAAAATTAATTTTAAAAAATGTTTACGATAATATCGCGAAAATTATAAACACAGTCGATTAAAATAATGGCAAATGTTTAATTATATATATATAAATACAGCGCGCCTATTTCTGTTATTACTTCAAAATAATTATTCATATTAATTAATTTTTAATTAATACTTTGTACTGATTACAAAGTTACAATTTGTTTATTTCATTTCGTGACGAATTTTTAATTGAAAAATTAATTAAAGTAATCATTTTTATTTTATATCATAAATAATAAAGGAAGTTTCCATTTTCGTCCCCGCTTCCCCCCTTGCGCCCCCATTTTTTATATTAAGTATCTGATAAAGCAACATGTAATCATCTTTAATTAAGCACTTAAAAATGCAATCTACATCTCATATCCACAACAACAATTCGTTTCATTCATTCCATCCAAATTACATTAATCAGAAAAGCAGAAAAATACCCAACGATTGCCTCTCTAATCGCACGAGCTCAGAAACCATTAACGCAGCTTTGCGAACGAAGTCGATTCTAAGAAAGTAACGATGATCGCTTTCGAAGCGAATAAACGCGAAACGCTAATGTTAAGATAATTGTCCGTTGTTTCCCGTAAGATTTATGAGGCAATAATTGCAAAAACCAATGTTTAGTTACGTACTTGTGGTGCCTGGTTATATCCGTTTGACGCAAAACTATGACCATTCAATAATAATAAAACCTGGCGACAGAACAAATTAGCTTTAGCACATATCCTGTTGCTGTCAAGTGTTTGAATCGATACTGCAATTCCTATGCACACGCTCATTGTCAGGAAAAGAATTTCATAACCGAACGTTTCGCTTCAGATGATTTCAGCGAGAGGAGAAAAAGTAAAAGAGAAAACGATTTTTAAACTCTTAAAAAGATTTCCTTTTCGATTGAAAGGATTTTATTTTCACGCTATAGAATCCTATTGAATCAATGGGAATCTGGAAGTTTGACGATACGAAAAAATAATGATCAGAAAAATTATCTTTAATGATGAACTTCAATAAAAATTCGTCGCCAATCAACGCTCGTAACTTTACACGCACGAAATAACGACGTCTTTATTTTCGTTGTACAGTTTGCTTGAATTGGCATTGCAATTAATTTGCGATTAAGCCGGGAGGATTTTTTGCCAATTAATGCCTTCGAAATGGTGTTGTGAATTCCATTCGCGAGGAGCATTGTCGATGAAAAATGTATACCCTTGACTTTTGCAATAAACCTGACTTCCCATTTAATCAAATATTTTGCTGTACATTAACTTTTGAACTAATTATAATTTTAATTGAGTTTCATGGAAAGTTTGTAAAGCGGCGATTATGCATTAACTATGGGAAATACTGTTTGGATTGAAATATCGTTCAAAAATTTAGCTTATTAGTCACGATAATTATGTCGCGTAGCATTTTACCTCGGCTTTCTTGTCGGTCCGTATTCACGGTTTGTTAATGTTAGCTTTGCGCAAAACTTTTGGCATTTACTTTGTTTAATGCGACGTTGTTATGCCTATGAGCGCTACTCTCACGCTCGGTTTAGTTCCACGGACAATTTTTCCGCACTTCATAAATCATCATAAAGTAACGTGCCTTCCTCTCTCGCTTTAAGCAGGATGTAATGCTGATATATATGGGTTTAAGCGCGCGTGATTAAAAATTCTGAAAAATAAGGGCTTTGGGAAGCTGGAAATTACTTTTTTTTTTTTTTTAACTTTCGTTTCACAAGAAGTCTGCTTTAATTTAATCTTTCATTCCCGTGATTGTTGGTACTGCTCCTGCTTTTTGTATTCCTCATAACAATCATTAATTTTTTTTTTTTTTTTTTTTTTTTTTTTTTTCATTAACGTTGTGCAAGAATTTTAACAGATGAAAAAGTTGGTTGTATAATTTACTGACTTCCTAATAAAGTAAGGATACAATGTTAACAAAAGAAAAACCGTTATAATTTTGAAACGCTTTCGATAAAATCATGGAAAACAATTTGCAAATTGCAAAACTGCTTTATATCAAATTTCATATCTAAGCTATGATTAAACTCTTTACTAAACGACGAAGGGAAATCAATCTCAAGTAATAATCGATATTTAAATTAAACAAACATAACGCAACACGTAACTTCGATTTCTCGGAGCCACCGCCTTCGACTTCCCCCCTTCCCTTCTTCCCCTTCCCCCCGCCACTCGTCGTTCTGCACGCTTCGTGAAGCAACAAACTTTTCCAGTCTGCTCGTTTTATACAGTTTATAGATATCGCCGCAAAAGACCGACAACGTCACGATACGCTTGATTTGGCGTAACAAAGCAAGACAAAGAGGCGAGTGGGGGAATAAGACGGAGACAAACGTATATTGCAAAAGACGAGGAGAGGCAAACGACGAGAAGCATACAGGCGAGAACTGGCCAACTTACGAACTAATTTACTTCGCGAAATTAATCCGAGGAAGCTAGCCAGTTTCTAAAATCATAATTATAACGATGGAAATGGGCTGAGGGGGAAAAAGGGCGTCATTCACTCGCGTCGGATTAAGAGAGAATGGCGCGTGAGCATTGTCCTTCTTAAGCGGGATTTCATTACAATAAATCTTATCAAGCGATGACGATTAATGGAATTTAAACAAATGTATATTGCATAGAAAAAAAAAAAAAAAGAAATTGGTACAAATTAGGGAACTGTAATTTTGTTACCTTTTGAAACCGGAGTTTCTCCTCAGTTACAAACTTGGAAATGTAATTGTAAATATGAAAAATGATTGGACGAAGTTTAGTAATTATTTTGATAGGAAATCGATTATCGAATAAGGATAAACCGGCGTGCTTTCACATTACAGCTCTTTCTCATCTGTCTCTTTTTTCGTCTTCCTCTTTTTTTTTTTTTTTTTTCTCACAGGAAAGATATCTCAGCTTTAATTAAAATTTCTCGAATAGAAGTAAAAAGTAATTATAAGATTTTTATTAGAGACATTCTCGGTAGCCGAGGTAAAAAGGGATGTCGCTTTATACGTAACGAGCACCATGACAGTGTTAAGGATCGAATTAAATGATGAATTGTTTTTACTGATTGTATAATTACCGACGCTTTTCTCCTTTGAGTTTCTTTCCAGGCGTTTCATAAAAGCGTTATATGGTTATCGACTTAACGTTTCAGAATTTCCTAACGATCGGATGCCCGCAAATTCAATTTTCCATTTTCATCGATTAACGTTAAAAGTGGCATTTCTTAGTTTTTAAATAACTTTCTTTAAAAGTTATTAGTCTTCCTTTATTTATTTATTAGGCATTGAAGCCTGTTTTTGAAAATCTTGAATTTTCAGCACAAAATTTGTTTCTTAAAAAAGGGCAGAATTATTTTCTTTTACTGACTGCAAATAAACATTTTATCTGTCACGAATTGTGTGAAATAATTGATTTAGGAGTTGAATGCGCAGGCCAGTAATTACATTGCAAAAAGTTAATAATCAGTTTGAACGTAATACATATTCTCGGTAGCAATTGAGTTCAATTTCGTAATGTAACACAGCCTTTTCGATTTATGCGTGCCTGTTATAAAAAACAGACCACCATGGCATATCGTCACAGCAATAAGCTGATAATTTACGCCGGTAATTTATCAATTTGCACAACCGTATTGACTTCGGCACAGGCGTGAGGAGTACATCCTTTATCATAATAAGTAATACACAGACAGCACGACACAGCAGCACACATTCATTTTAACGTTATTGTGTTCGCATTTTTTGTCTGGAAATTTATATTGAAGCGCCATATTATCGGGAAATGTATCATAATTAAAAATTTATTTCATACACGTTTGTAAAAACAAATTTACAAGTTTACAAATTTCAATTGTCTTGAAATATTGGATGAAAATTAAATATTCCAGAATTGTATGAAGGTAGTTTGCAAACAAAAAAGCGAAGTCAGAAAGAAGGTACTTATGATTGAAAGGGAGAAAATGGTCACTTTGATTCCTGCTCTTAAAAAAAAAAAAAAAAAAAAAGCAATTCCCAAAGCCATTAACAACTGGGCCGTCGAAAAGCCTCGCACACACATCGGCGAAATTATCGCAACGATCTTGCGATGAAATTTGCGCGAAAAGTCGAGGCAAATATAATACGAAGAAAAATTGCAAAGAATCCTATCAAGTTGGGCTCTTGAAAGAAAAAGGCGGATTTCGCTTGACGCCAATGCTCGCTGCGGAGGTTCTAAAAGGGCAAGCAGGTATTATCGGATTTTCTAGCGACACCACCCACATGACATTATAGTCGTGATCGCAGCCTCAGAAAATTATATTTGATTCTAATCTAGCAAATGGGACGGCAGTACCATATCCACAGTTTATTTCCAGTTGGGTTGACGCGCTCGCCGTAAAAGTGCGGTCCACAAAGGAGCTCGCACATCGAAGATGAAATCGCGCGCCGGAGCGTCGCGTTACAACGCAATTTTCGCGACGCGCCCGTCGAGATTCCCGCGATCTCATTTTCCTCCGCCGATTTACGACGCGTCCGAAATTAATTCGACTTCAACAAGTCGCGCGACCGATCGGACAAACTTTTTAACGTAAGCCAATTATGAGTAAATTACTGTTTTGACAAAAAATTTAATGGATCAACGGAAAACATTAGTGGCTCTCGAAAAACATTAAAAAAAAAAAAAAAATTAAAGAAAAACTGTGCAATCATTAATTCCCACAGACTCAAACAAAGTAGAAAATATAATTTCAATTTGCTTTTTATAATAAAATGTTCGTGGAATTTTCTGCAACCTTTTATAGATGAAAAACTTTTAATTAGATCATTATTTAAATGAACACGAGGCGATGATAAATCAAGTTATTATAATACGCTAATTAACTTCACTTGCATTCAAAACAAATTACAAAATCAATTAATTTTATAAGACAAACGAAATTAACTAATTACAAAACCAATTTACTTTATGTACAAGTTCTAATTAAAAGTTTAGATCATGTCTCTTTTCCTTGCTTTTTTCGTGATACGACGTAACGTCCTTCAGAATCTCGGTTTATAAAATATACGTCTTATCGGGACATTATCTCGTGCAATAAAAATCGTATAATGGCATGGAAAAATAAAGTAAACTTGATGCTGCAAATATGAGGCATTCTTAAGAGTTTCCTAATATCGAGGCTGCTGAATCTTGGGAAAAATTTCCCCGAAACTAAACGCAAGGAAAAGTATGATTTAACAACATGAATATCAATAAATGCGAAAATATAAAAACGTCGGGCGTATAAATGTTAATGCATTTTTACACTCGCTGCCGTGTACACTTATCGAGGTATATACATCCCAATACTTTTTCCATTTACGTAAATTGATATTATGTACCTACGTTACGGCGCGTTCGGTATACTAGGTGCTGGAAGATCCACCCAATGTCTATAAATTTGTAACGCTGCGAAACTTCATTCGGAAATGCGCCGCGGCACCTCGCGCGAAAGGCTCCCGCTGCTTGCTTTTTTACATTTATGGGAAAAAATATGAGGTGCAAATACATCGGACGTGAGATACGCAACGAGAATTTTACTCAAATTGTTTGCACACCGGGTATATTATTATTATTTCAAAAACAACGTCAAAAACACTTTAACCAATTTCAAATTAATTTCCATCGTTGAATCTTCCGGGATGTTCGTAATTTTTTAAACCAGATGGATTTTTACAAATAGAAGAAAAAACAAGCAGTATTTCATATCACGTTCAAAATAATAACAGGGTTTTATTTTATTTCAATGAAAATGAAAAAAGAATGAAATAGGTTCATTTTTTTTTTTTTTTTTTTTTTTTTTTTTTTCT